>PNEQ01052273.1:28548-65761 GCA_003012365.1 Medauroidea extradentata
TATATATATATATATATATATATATATATATATATATATATATATATATATATGTGTGTGTGTGTGTGTGTGTGTGTGGATTACGAATCGGAAATATATTTTACATTTTTTTACCTCTTTGATGTCGAACATGAAAAAAAAAATCCTGAAAGAGTATTTTGGGTTTTTGCGTAAACGATATTCTGAAGCAAACATCACTTCGATATCTCAACGGGTTCTATAGATATGGACGAACCAAAATAATAATAATAATAATAATAATTAAAAATAAAAAAAATATTTTCACCCCTTAATTAAAAAATTGTGTGTATGATGCATTGAAATCCTATTTCATGCATTTGTATACGTACATAATTGAAACAAAAACCACTTTGATATACTCCAGCTGTACAGACGATTAATGAAAAAACACATTTCCCTCCCTATCCGTCCTTGTTAGTCGAATTTGAAAAAATACTCGAACATCTACTTCAATATTTACACGAGCATGATTTTAAAGCTAAGTGTAATTCTGTATTCCGAAGGGTTCGACAGAATTCGATAACTAATTGAAAACACATTTCGGGTCTTTCCACTATCTTATAAGTTAAAATTCGAAATGTCTGGAAAATCGTTAATATACGTTATCTTTAGTGACTCACTGAAGTAAAAATCATGATGATAGGCTGTCTGGTTTGATTTGTAGATGGTTCATAGAAAACACATTTCACCCCTTTTCAATCCTTAGATCAGAACTCTTTATGTTTGTTTAGTGCATTTTTAATGTTTTTGATTTGATTTTCTGACTACAATTGTTTCATATAAAAAAAACAACTAAGCATCTGCGTTTGGTATTGGTGTCAAAGTTAAAAGAGTATGAATTTTTAATTAGCTTAAGACTTTATTAAAAATTTCTACTTTGTAAACCGGTCAAGAGAGGAACCTTACAGTGAACAAACAATTGAGAATAAATTAATAAATACCATCTAAAATGTTTCTTCGATACCTTGAAAAATAAACTCACTTGTTGTTCCTTGCCGAGACCATAATTTCGGCAACTGATATGCTATTGAGTATGGTCAGAACGAGCCCAGATATCGCATGTGGATAACAGGGAGGATGTTACCGTCAATACGGCGGGAGGGTATTCATGTATCTCCGGCCCTTGTCTCTCATCCATACTCCATATTTTCCACCTAACATTACCCTCACTGGCACTGAAGATCTCTCCAAATAAATCAATATCGTATGCAGAGGGTTGCCAAGGGCCAGGCTGCATCCCGGATGCAGGTTTACTGCTGGGAGCTCGTAAACTGCCTCGGAGGACGACATGGAATGATACCGTATCATTAGAGGTACGTCAATTTCGCGGATTCATCTGGCAGCAGCCTAGACTTGTCAGTCCTATACACCCACTGGCCACAATCGATTATCTGTTGGCTTATAACCGTACAAGCAGGTAGCAAGCGATTGAACTTCGCATTATTTCCTTATTTACTACTGGTTCGCAGTAGGCAAACGCTTTTCATAACAGCCATCAGCAAGTGACAGGTATGACAATGAAGTATACATAATTGGCGTTTAACCTGACCTTGAATGTATATGCAAAATTTACGTACCTCTACCTATCATTAGAGCCCGGCAGTTTTCGCGAAAAAATGTTTCCCCACTTTGTTTCAGTGCCTTACGTGCACCCCTGCAGTTCAACTTCATGGCTATTGACAGAGTGTTTTTGTGCAGAGTTATTATTAATTTGACTGTGCCAATCAGTACATGGATAACTGTGACACATCACGTCTGTGATTTGCGGGTTTAACCTCCAGACGTTGTATGTTACGGCATCCAATCACTGACCACAAAGCAGAGATGCAGGTGCGCACGTAAGGCACTGAAACAAAGTGCTGCAAAAATCTTTTCGCGAAAACTACTGGGCCCTACCGGTCATGTATAGACGCCGGAATGAGACGGGTAGGGGAAATGGGAGATCCCTGTGAAAACCAGCAGACTTGCGATATTGTCCGGCACGATCCCAACATACGTAAAATCGGGGGGTGGGGGGCTGACACCGCCAGGGATGGAACCCAAATCTCCTTGATGGGAGGCGAGTGGCCGGACTACTCGGCCACCGCGGTACATAGTCAAGATCTTGCTGTTAAACCTGACGAAAATACCTTTACTGACCTTGATGAAACCAGCATACATAATAATTTGACGCATTCACGTACAGTCGAAATAACATACATATGTAAGTACGTTATGGCTAGACGTATTGCAATTGATATTAACTCTCATTACGTAGGACTTGCAAAAAAAATACAACGCATCTATGTTGATACCTTTGTTAAACAATCAATTTTGTAAAACTGAATATACAGTGAATTTTAATTTACGGAAACAAAGTTATCTTCCCATCAAATAAAAATAAATAACAAGAAAACTTATTCGAGTGAAATTCTATTAGAAATTGTACACTTATGCTCATTTCTGACAGTATGTTGTCATCTCGAGTTGAAACCATGTAATTACATGTAAGGTTACGCCACTTCACAGGAGTACGCAAGTCAGGTATGTTTACGATAAGCTCTGGCGTAGTTGCTGAACACATGTCAGTTATACGTTACTCAAACACTCAAAATTAATTTTTCATACTTACGTAACTTTTGCAGCCTCTTGTGTTCCGCTCTAACTTATAAGGCATGTGTCATAATTTAAAACAACTGTGTGCATTTACTAGTATTCGACTTAGACCATTTTGCAGTTTCACTTCATCGGGGATTACTAGGTTACATATTAGTGAATAAGGGCTCATAAAACTAGCGCAAATATACAAACAGGAGTTTTATAAAGGATAAAAGTTATTTCTGGGCAATATTTAGACGCGCGTCTGCAAATTCAGTTGCCAATAGCTAGTTTAATTTTGTGGACATACATTTTCTGACTTGACTGAGCCAATCGAAATCAGGTCTATCCAAAACTGGACGCCTCTTTTTTTTGTGGTAGGCGCGCGCCGTGACTTATGCACTCAGGAAAATGCTGAGATAGTTTCTTCTTACAAGCTATAGCCGAGTGCTTTCCAATTATCTGTCATTTGGAGCCAAAGTTTCCGTCAAATATAACATATACTTACCCACCCTACTGAGCACGTAAATATCAAAGTCACTTACAACCATTACGTGCTACCTGAACACGTAGATTTTATAATAATAAGTACCGGAAAACAAATGTAAGCAATTGCGTTTGTAGTTGCCGTAAAAGTATGTTCTATAATTAGTATTACAATAGTAAAATTGCCGGCATTCTTAGAATGGTAGGTAGCATGACAGCCTACAGAGCGAGAGGTACTTGGTTCGAATCCCAGCACGGGCATGAATGTCCGTATCTTTATAGTTAGGTTTAAATATTTTCTGTGCTGTCAATTATCAAAACCAACGGCATTAAACTGGGGGACGTAAATAAGCTATCAAAAATAAAAATGAAAAATAATTTTTAAAAATATTTAACGAAATATGCGCTGATAAATTTAATGTGTACTGTAACACAAATTTAAAATAAAGCGTGTAACATTTACTATTCCTTTAAAATGTAGCACGTATGTATTACATTTTGGAGGTAACGTAATCAGTCTCCACAAGCTGCGCAGATGTCTCAAGGCGGGTTGATGCTGGACGTAAGAGAGACACATGTGTCATGCACGGCGTACGTCGAGCTCGCAATATACCGCACGGGGTACAAATCACACGGCCGAGCTGTAAGGTCACAGGCGGCTTGACTCAGTCACCCATTTACGTCTCGTCGTGTCTAATTATATCTCGCGCGACTAATAACTCAACTGCTGCTACAGCGGTCCTTGCCATTAACGCTGTCGCGCGAAGGTGCGCCCGTCCAGTTAACGTGACGTATCGCTTAATGAGCGCAGTCGCAAGACACGCCGGGCACGGGGCGAAGGAAATGTTTCCCCGTCAGACGACGCCTCGCATTTGTCGTCAGGGTGGCTGAGATGAAAGTGCTCGGCCGCCTGTGGGAGCCAAGACTGCTGTGCCGGTGTGGACATCACTACAGGGTCACAACCGTGTCGTACATTTTTCAACGGAGATACTCGCGCGAATATAGGGCAAGTCTTGTGAGTAGGCTATAACACACACTCCAGAAGAACTCACCATACTTAAAATAAAGTCCCACGTATATATTTTGTGATTTAGGTTAAATAATTTATGACATTTCTCGAACAAATACTCTCCTGTAAAAATGTCCTTAGTTTATTTATTTGAAAGTTTAACGTGCCCTCGAACAGGACAAGGCCTTGGTAATGTAAATTGTTGAAGAGATTAGGTCTTAAGCGCTGATGAAGTGCGGGGGCCGCTATGGTCGAGTGGCCAGACCTCTCGACTCCTACCAACGCGATTTGGGTTCGATTTCCGGCAGGATCGGTCAACGGATTTTCGCATGTGGGAGTCGTGCCGGACGATGCCGCTGGTGGACGGGTTTTATCGGAGGTCTCCCGTTTCCCCTGCCCTTTCATTCCGGCACTGCTCCATAATCTCACATATCCCTCACCAGCGCTAAAGACCTCAATGTTGAGCGCTGAACAGAATCTCTTCACATCACTTCACTGATATGAGCATAGAGCAGCGCCATAAAGAAAGGGTGGGAGAAACGGGAGATCCCTAAGAAATCCGGCCGACCAGTGAGCACGGCATGGTTCCCACATGCGAAAATACGGATCGTCTCAGGGGCGAGTTCTCTAGCCACTGCGCCTACCGCGGCTCCGCCTTGGTAGTTGTACAAGTGGGGAAAGGATGTAGGAATTGGCCTGTTTAAAGGAACTTTACCAGAATTCGCCCGGACTGACTTCGGGAAACCCTGGTAAACTGAAATCAGGATGGTCGGAGCCGGGGATCGAACCCTGGTCATCCGAAATGATGCGAGGCGGGTGTTTTACCACTGCTGTACTCAGCATTCGATGCGTTCGGATTTTTCTGTCACTTTGTGAGATAACTAATTTACGCCCATTTTTAACAGAACATTTATTTAGTTCAAGAAGGTCATCTTATTATTATTACTTTGTAACAACAAGACTACTACTCGACCATGGCAACTAGTCCTCCCGTGAGGGGAAGTAGCGTGGCGCTAGTAGTAGGTAGACACGTCACAGGTAGGGGAAATGTACTGCGCCTGACATCAGTTCATGGCACACGGTCGGTGGAGACGTAGCGCGGCGAAAACCGAACCAGTTGCCTGTGCCACAGTATTATGGCGGGTGCTGTGGCACTCCACACCAGTTGCGCGCGGTCGTCAAGGACAACACAGCGGTAGTTCGCATTTTTCCCGCGGGACTAGTTGCCGTGGTCGAGTAGTAGGTAAGTTCATCAGGGGAATTGCAGGTACTTTTCTCTTAGTATTATTTTTAATATCACAAAATGGAGCCATAACAATCCAACACCCCGCAGGGGCGTAGACAAGAGAGGGGCATAACCTCGCTTGCCCCTCGTATGTAATTTTGGGAAAAAATTATTATTAAAAAATTAACAATACTTTAAGAGTAGGACAATAAAATTTATTTACGAGAGCGGTTAAAATAGCTCTATTTTGCACCTTCAAACCCAACATTTTTTGGAGAGGACTCCCAGACCCTCTGCTTTAAACGGGTGGTCCGAGTTTCTTGTATTCTTGTCAGGTTATTCCCTCCCCACCCGCCCCTCTTTTTACACAAATCATGACTACGCCACTGAGACCCCGTAACAGATAATTTGTTGCAAAATTTTTAAGAAATATAAACTCCAAATATAATATGTTTGATCTACTGTAAATGCAATACATAGGCCCATGTATTAAAAATCAATTATTATTTTTTTAGTTTTAAATTATCCTACAAACTTTATAAATATCACATCTTTGTTCTGAGTCTTTAAGTTCCAGTTAAAAAAATAAACAGTCGAAAATTAGATTTACTCTATGCACAAGGGTGAGGATAAGGAGGCTGTGAAGACAAAAGTGCTCCGTTTCTTCGGCCTCATTAACATTCTAACATTTTGCAATGTTTATAGTTTTCTCTACATCCTCAGTAAAAGAATGTAAGTACGAGCGCCGCTAACACCGATATTTTTACAGTGATGTAACTAATTTACAACCACTATGAACAATTTTTAATTCGGTGATTGCAGTATGGATACATTAAAAATGCACTGTCATCTACTCTAGTATGAGAAGGATAAGGCTGTCCTATCTTAAGACGGACCAATTTTATTTCGTGCCGTACTTTCCAATACCCTCTGCAACCTCCTTTCATGATTATTTCAAGTGTAGTCGGATGAATAAGTGTGAGAGAATTTCTAGATTAATGGAAATTCGGACAAGTATAACACGAGAGGTATTAAACATGATTAAAGTGGCCGTCTGTCCAGGCCACTGAGCTGTGTGCAATGCTTCTGACGTTACTAGATTGTTCGAGAACATCTCATCGCACATGTGTTACGTCAGGATAGAAATATCATTTAAAGAACGTTACAGCGTATATACCCATGTTAAGTTCACCACTACTCACTACAGTATGTTTTCTAGCGGCGGAAAGGGTGAAAATGGGTGTTTTTGCGGTATGTTTTGAGTTTGTAAATATTGACGCTGAATATTTTGATAAGTATGGAAGTGCACAAAAAACTTTTATATTCAATATCACATCGCAAAATGGTAGAGTTACTGTTGTAGATCAATAAAAGCAACACAATATTGATATACTCTATGTAAAGAAAATAATAGTGCGAGTACTTAAATTCTGTGAACATTTACGTATTGTACTAATATGTGAACCTCTATGGCTGTGGTTGTTAAAAGGAAAACTGTTATTGATGTCTGATATAACTTGCCGAAATTTTGTAAGATAATGTATTAAGTTGTTTTTAGTACGTTAAATGGTTATATTTCTTACAAGAGTGCTAAAATTACAACAGTTACTACTGAAAGTCAGCGATAAGACTGCACGCCAGTTAAGTGACTTGCGTCTATTGACCAGAGAGAGACGTAATGCGTGTGTTGTCCGTCCTTATCGCTTCCGCACTTTATAGGCCACGAACGAGCAAAATATGTTCACCCAGACGGCCTACTTTAATTCAACACATACGCGTGTATAACGTCGCGCAAATAAAATCGACATTGTTATACGGCGTGTATCCTTTGGAAGTCAGCACGGGCGTAGAAGGAAGGTGGTTTCAAACAACTTATGAAACGTGTTCAGCATGAGTGAAATACAGTGAAGATCGGAACAAGTTTGGTTTTGCGTGAAACCTTCAGTTCAAATTAACATGTTCGAAGTAAATGAGTTCTTACTACGGACTCGTTGTCCAAACATTCTCAGATTGTTAAGGGCACGATACACTATTTCTCCTTCTTGAACGATACTTATTTTTTAAATCCTAAACTAGAAACGATATCAAAAAATGTTGCACAGTTCTATTACAAACAGTGTATACTATATTGACGAATTTTTTTCCGACACAAACCACACAACGGTTTAAGCTAATTATGCAATTAAGTAAATTCTAATTATTGAACTAATTACCCAAATCCATACAATTTTTGGTCTTGAAAAGTTAGAATATATATATATAACACACAATTTATAACAAAACTGTGCAACAGTTTTTCGATATGTGTTCTCATTGAGGACTACAAAAATATTGTGAAAGAAGAAGAAATTATGGATCATGGCCGTAAGTCACACAACCTAATAAGTTACTGCCTTTTAATTAAATTTCAAAGACATTCCTTGCATCATTCTTAAATTTAAATATTAAAATATCCCGTAAAGATTTTTACTTTCCCAGTGTATCATTTTTGAACATTCTTAATCGTGGTCATAGGCTACCATAAAAAGAGCGCTCTGTACTGAAATATTCGTAATTTTATAACTGTACCAAAAACTGCCTAACTGTTATACATTACATTAATAGAAATTTCTCACAAATAAAATACTTTTCGGTTCCGGTTTTCGTACAAGCGCGTGTAAAATTAGCGGTTTGACTATTTCCGTTACTTACTCAAAGTAAAAACTATTCAAACGATATAAAAGAAAAAAATTGAGTAAATGTATTAATCTACAGAATCACACCTTTGTTACTCAGAGTAAAAATTAGTTTAAAAAAATACACGTACTACAATGTATGCAAAAAATTGGTGTAAATTTAATATTTTCTTAATACAAACAATATTTACGTGAAATTACAAAAAGTGTCATTCTGTAGCTTAATACACTTACTTTCAATCCAAATAATTTCATTAATATCGTTTGATTAGTTTTTATTTTGGGTAAGTAGCGAAAATAGTCAAATCTTTACTTTGACATGCACTTGTACGAAAACTATAAAACCGAAAAATATTTCAAATGTAAGAAATTTCTATTAATGTAATGTGTAAGAGTTGAATGTGTTCGGTATAGTTTTAAATTTAAGAATTTTTCGGTGCAGAACGCACTTAATATTCGTTCATAGGAAAATTTTTCAGTAGTTTTAAACGCAATTAAGTTCTAAAAGAGAAATTTCGTTTCTTCCCATCCCTACTCGTACCTGTCAATGATGAGGGCATTAACTAAGGAATTTTTTTTTGCTACTATTTAGAATGTGCCGAATCAACCATTGTCATATAAACAACGTATGCGAGCTTCTTCATTTATGTAAATCAATGGAGGTTATGTGTGCAAGACGTGCCATTAATAACATTTTAACTTACATAAAATATACAGATTATTATGAGCTACGCAGTGTGTTCGATAAAAGTCTGCCACATCGCGGGAAAATGTACTACACATAATAAAAAACAATTTCTGATAACCAAAGGTCTTAAAATGCAGTGAGATCTACGCAAAATTTTAAAAACTTTGCATGGAGCGTAAAAAGTTCAGATGAAAATATGCCAAACTTTGGCAGGAGGTAGTGCATAGAAACACACATTAGAATTTAATACCCGCAGGATGTAGGTACATAAGCTAGTAGCACATGTAATTCGACTTTGAAATTTAGCTATCATTTAGAATATATATTTTAGGGCAGATGTTTTTAAGAAATACTTTTTATTCACATTTTACTACCTCCTCTTAGAATATAGAACACTTTTATATCAGAATATATTATATTGACAGCGTTTTATGCAATTTGGTATCTAATATTAAGGCAAATTCTGTATAGGCTATTTGCAATACAAAAGCCGAATACATCTATACCCGAAGAAAAATTGCACAGGCTGTTTATTTGCGTCCATAATTAAGGTGGAGGTCTCACCCCACATATTGAATGTTCTTTTTATAATTCATAACACTGTGTTCATACACTTTAATAAAATATATTATTACGCTTTAACAGCATTCCGTATAAGTCACCAAGTTTTACATACGCATTACTTGATGCCTCTGTAATTTCAAAACGAATTCATAATTATAAAATAACATATAACTAACTGCTTCATCAACGGTGGTCAGATATACGGATTTAAAAGTTTATAAGAAATTAAAATATTATAGTAAAATTTAGATATGTGTTTGTAAACAAATTTTACAATAACAAGAATTATATAGGCCTATTCCAACTCCGCTTCAGGTGCCCATATTTAAGGAAACACTGCGCCTGGAGAACGACGCGTTGCGAGCATATTTGTAAGACGGTTTGCATGGCAGCAGGCGCAAGATGATGTACAGTGCATACGTTCTAATGTCCGCGCGCAACATCTTTACCGCCGGAATACCATGTGTAGAGCAGTGCTCTGGGGTACGTTCAAAAACTCGATTTTAAGCTGTCCATTTGAAAGTCATCACACCGTTTTTAAAATATTGAATTGAAAGAAAATCAATTAATTCAGACTAATTTCGCGTGTAGCTTTTTTTTTAAAGAACTTAAAGTAACGAAGAAAAATTCGTAGCAAAACATACTGGCTATTTATTTTTGTGAAAATACAATGGTGACATCACTTCGAGTTTTGTGTAATCAGAACACAACAAGCTTGCTCAACGTATTGGAGTGCGTGGACATTAGGGCGACATTTGCCCCTTAAAAACTTAAGGTAAAGGTGCTGAACTGGCGACAGACTTCCCCTCGGCAACTTCTCTCTAGGCAGTCACCTGGGTGAAAGTATTTTGCGCGTTAAAAACCGAGAATAGTGGAAGCGCTAAGGGCAACACAGGTACGCGATGCGCTTCACCCCTCACCCTAGTCCCAAAGTAGCAAATCACTAGACTAGCGTGCTGTATTTTCGTCTATAGCTCACCTATATGAGACAATCGTCGAGTATCTTTCTCTATTCAAATATTACGCAATGTTATGTTTTTATTTAAATAATATCGTCGTCAAAAAAACACGATTCAGATACAATCGGAGAACGAAAAGTGACTAAACACGTGTACTTATTTATTTAAAGGCAAATCCTAAGACAAGAAAATTACTCATCAGGGTTTAACAGTTTTTCGAATAAAATTGAATCTGCCGAATTTTTGTACAACCGTTAGTGTGGATGCGGCCACCTTAAGGCTCGGTTTCAGTTGTCATATTGAATCTTATTATTTCTCGTTTTTTTTTTTTTTGCATTCTAAGAAGAAAATTTTTTTACATGCGATTATACCTCAAATTTAATGTACATTTCGATACAGTACTAACCGTGCAATTTAGCTGTTGTGCGTGTGTATATATATATATATATATATATATATATATATATATATATATATATATATATATATATATATATATATATATATATATATATATATATATATATATATATATATATATATATATATATATATATATACACATACTAACAGACACACACACACATATATATAATTACGCCGCAATATGTGTGGCAAATTTTTTTATATTCATAATTTGCCCGACATATTGCTACCTAACTATACATTACTAGCTCTGTTGCTATGCTTGTATTGTAGCTCAAAGTAAATAGAATTTGCAGCATAGTCGCCGTTTTAACATTTTTTCCTCAGAAATCTAAAAAAGCTAAAAATAATAAAATTTAATATGGCGACTGCGAAACCGACGCTTACAGCACGCGCTAACAAAATGCCTTCCAGAGATGTAGTATTTAAAGGACCTATTGTGACAAGATGTGGCAGACTGGTGAAGATTCACCAGAGACTGAAGGACTATTAATTTTTGTTTGTTATTGATTGGTCGTGAGTTAAGAGCGCGTTTAACGTTGGAGGAATTTTCAAATGCTTGTCGCCTGTAAACTATCCACTACGTACGAGGGTGATAGGTAACGCTACTACTTTATTTTTTATCGTTACTCTTATTACTCTATTTTCTGCGAGTTCTCAAACTTGCTTGAAAATAGACCGTTTTATTATTTGAATTTACATATAAATGAAGGTTTTGAGAACAGAAATTCTCAAATGGGGTGCCAAAACTTCATTATTATGCTTAAACGTTTTTGACTTATGTTTGCTTTCGCATTGCCCCTTTAACCTTTCCGAAATGATACCCTTTATCCCCCTCTTAACATATCGCCGTTTCCTCCTGAGACATCCACAAGACATGCCTTGAAAAATGAGTAGCATGTAGTGAAATAAATGTGAGTGTCTTTCCCAGAACGAAGCAACGACAGACCCTGCAGACGGCACCAGCCTGTCACAAGACAGGAGCCAGATGTTGGGGGGTTGTGGTATAGTCCATCCCACGCACGAGTGTCCGGTTTGATGGGTGGCAAATGTTATTTCAGAAATTAAATCGGATATTTTTATTTTCTTATACATTGTTTTAACTTAAGAAACGTGTAGTACATAATTCAACGCTAAAACCATTAATCTATAACTGTGGGTTTCTTGAAGCAAATTTGCAAAAATTAAACAATGGCAATCCTAGACAATAGATTTAGCCAACGTTTTAAACAGAGTTGTTTCCAGTTTAACGAACTTCTGAGGCACAATCTCTGACGCCGGAACATCGTGCATTTAACTGCGGCGCAAGAGATCACGCGTAATGGATTAGTAATTTTGAATAAATATTTACTCATAAAGTTGGGAAATACCATTATCTAGGATTGTCATTGAGAATTTTATCCATATTGGCTTCGAAAAACGCTTAGAAATGAATTTTTGTTTTCAGCGTTTATTTATCTACCACGCAATGTTAAGGACGCTATCTACCTGCGCGTTAGAGGCTCAGAAGTGTCGTTTACGTCTACTGGCAAAATGGATGCATGTGGAATAGTTTCGTAAAAAAACGTGTTTACGAGTATATTGCAACACATTTGACACACGTGGTAGGCAGCGCCCTTAAGAGTTAATAGATGCTAGTGTTTTTTTCTGTCACGTTTGAGCCACAGAAACGGGGAAGGCGATAAGTCGAATATAACACGTCCGTCTAACATCTCATCGCCTCTAGGTACGAAGGGCTAAACAAGCGTGCAATGTTTTCGTAGAATGTTGTATTTCAAAGGGACTTCTAGTGATGGCCCTGTTATTTTATTTGCGGAAAGTATGTAGCAAAGTCCTATACAGGTTTATATAATTTTGTTTTTAAATTACATTTGATTTATTCTCATATACAGCAACGTGTAATGGTTAAAGACCTGCAAAATTCGCGTTATTTTCTGATAGCTGACTAGACTCCAAGTGACTATAGGCTCGTTCGACGTGTCCAGCTGGTCGATATTGTCGTGACTTGCCGCGGAGAATGCTTACACGGTAGAGAGGCCAATCTCTGTAAAGACGTAACACACGTAAATGACAACACATAATAGTTCGTGGCCAATTGAATCGCATATTATGCTCTGTTATGTATAGGAAAGTGAAGTTTAGTCTGCTACCAAATGATAGCGCGAATTTTGCATGTCTCTAGGTCATTTGTGGGACTTTTGAGAAGATTGGTAATCATATTTGTAGTTAGCGGATGACGTATTAAAACCCATAGGGATACAGTTTTAAAGGTGTCGTGTTTTTGTATATAAAAGCATTGTAAACATTTTTTATTAATTATGAAAGAAAAAATACTTTCCTTATCACGCTACAGCTCGGCTCACGCGCTGGAGGCCTGTGCTCGAGTTTTCAGTAGCATGCGATTTGGAAACCAAATGGTTTTTTAGGACATGGAGGAACGTTTTTTTTAGCTTGTAACGTATAATACTAAGAAACTGAACGATAAAACAATATATTTGTACTGAAATAAACTACTCGGCTTGCAACTCGCATGCGACTGAAAATTTGAGCATAAGCCCCCACTAACTCGTAATTGGTAGACCTGAATATTTCGCGGGTTCAACGAGCAGCCGGCTGGACTCCACAATCGTATACACTGTGTCTTTAGCTTCTTGTTCATTGGCTTCTGCTCCAATGAGTGGCCAGTTGTACCTGTGACAAGGTAGCGTGTGAGTTTGAGTGTTTTCATACAGGGGCTGATACTGATATACAGTCTTCAAAAGATGAGCTAATTAACTGTAACCCAAAACGATTCGATAGTACTTTATATGTACAGTGGTTTGAAAGCTACCGTATTTTGAAATGAACCCGCGAAATGTACGGGTCTCTAGTAATGATTAAGTACGGGATGAAGATGAAACGCTGATAGTATAAATAAAATATCTAGGAAACCAATCGAAGACTGAGAGCAGACCGCAGAAAACATCGCCAACAGGAGTGTCAGATAAGTGTGTTGCACTATACTTGTGCCTCTCCTTGGAGCGGCGAATACCTGGCTTGGCTCCCGGACCATCAGGCTGACACAGTGATGAAAGTAGCCGCGGCTCGGCGGGACATGTCACTCGACCAAGCCGTGGCACGAAGTGGGTCGTGTTTGTCAAGTTCTCTGAGGTGAACACGCCGGGTGCAAGGGTAAGAAATAACTGTTCCTTCCCCTGCTTAGTCATGCGACGTGTTCGTGGCATGGATGGCTCTCTCCTGGTCCTGCTGCCATCATGGAATAGGCCTATACAGAATGAGCGAGAATCCTACCGACATAGTCCGTCCGGTTATAATTAAAAAAAAAAAAATATTTCATTCAGCAGTATCCCCAAAAATATTCCTGTTATATGCTTTAATAATATATTTAGGCTATATATGTTGTAAAATATAATTCCTTCCACTTATAAAAGGGACTGTGGTGGCCGAGGTGTCAGGTTGATTCCCTGCGGTGTCGGTCCCCGGATTTTCGCATGTGGGAATCGTGCCGAACGATGCCACTGGTCGGCGGGTTTTTTCGGGGATCTTCCGTTCCCCCCGCCCATTCATTCAGGCATTACTCCATAATCACATCATATCACCCCTCACCAGCGCTCAAGACCTCGATGTCAAGCGCTGGCCAAATCTCTTCACTTATAAAATACCAGTTCACTTACGAAAATATTTCAAATATTACAAATAAAATTTACGACTTTCTTTTTTGTTACACACCCAAGGCATTTTGAAGCCTTCCCGAATATTTTGTAAACTTTAAGTAACTAACTGACAACTGATAACTCGCGATGACATTTAACACATGATCTACTCTTACACGTAATTATAAATAAAAATAAATAAAATAAAAGTTACGGTCTTAAATTATTTATGTTAACTATTAAAGAGAAACCAGATGGAGCGAAATTGCCTTATGTTCTCTTGTCGGTGTGTTGTTCGTTTCCTTCGTATCGTAACGCTCGTCTTCTTTGTTAAATATTGCGCGAGAATTTGTCGGGAATGAATTAGTCACTTAGAGATGATTCTACTAGATACTACTAGAACAATTAGGAATAAAATAGTCGTTCATTCAACTGCGTGTTAAAAGTATAATACAGCTAATAAATGGAACCAAATATCGTTTTACCAGTGGAGGGTGATGATGTTACCAAACTTTGTATAGCTGAAAACACAAATTTGTTCGATGTTTTGTTTAAATACTTTGATATGTTTCTAACTGAAAGCATTCTGAAATGAGAATTTTTGTGGGTCATAACTCACTTTTCGGGAAAAGTGGTAACTTAATTTATTATAAGTTGAATCATCAAGTGTTAGAATGACTAAGCCGCACTAATTGAGTTAACTGTGCAGCAGGATAAGTATGCTGTGGCTGTCCACGCGAAAAACAGTCTTACGTTTTTCGCTGCCACTAACAGCGACTTCGCCTGGACCGTATTTATAATCACAGTAAAGTAGACGTTGTTAGGTAAATACAGACATGTTTTAACATAAGAGGGTAATCGGATGAAATACGAAGTTTGCATGGTACGTAGACTGATTTCCCCCGAGCACAACCATTGGTGTGGTGCCCTCAGTAACGAATTTGTTTTTCAAAACCTTCACTTGAAGTTAAGTGGCATTAGAGAGTTTTGGCGGGATAATTTTTCGCAGAAATATTAAACATATTTGGTGCGTAAACCTTGAGGTTGGTGAGATGGTATATGTGGGCTAATTCTCTCGTGAAAATTAAGTGGCTTGTGGACTGCATAACCCATTTTTACCACTTTTGAACGACTTTATCCAAATTGCACTAATTGCATCTTCCTTGCAGTTTTTGTGTGTCAGAACTGCACGTTTCTACAGCCTTTAAAGGAATTTCAGCCAAGAGCCACTCGAACAATAGACCGGAGTTTCAAACAGCTGCGCCTCAAAACGTCGAAATTCTTCATGAAAACTAATTTTAAAAATATAATATAAATTTCCTAGACTCATAAAGGTTGTGAAACAACACGCCTCGATAGAACTGTAGAACGAAACTACTGTAAAATTTAATTATCGCTGGTCGTACTTGCTTTTTGGATCGTCTGCCTTGAAAGTTTACCAACCATGTTTTATTCACAATAATTCAAGTCATTTTATGAAATAAAAAAACTTGCATAACTTTTAATTTTTAACTACTTACGTAGATATCATTCCGATGCGAATAACACCTCAATATCTCTGCTGGTTAGATAAATATCATCGGCTGATTTAAAAAAAATCATCACTTTATGTGTCGAATTAAAAAAAAAATATTTGTGGGACCGACTTCGAAAAATATATTTAAATGTTACTTTGGATATTTAAATAAGAATAAACTGAAAGAAAATAGCACTTCTATTACTCGATTGGTTCGAAAGATACAGAGGAATAATCGAAAACACATTTAATGTATTTTCACCCGCCCAATTAAAGAATTTCAAAATGTATTGAAGATATGCCTAAGAAATTTGTATACGTATCCAATTGAAGTAAAATTACGACGATAGCCAAGTGTTTCCACCCATATGTACGATTGATAAAAATAGCATATTTTCCTATTTTTTACTGCTTGGGGGTCGACTTTAAAAACCCTAAAACTACTTTTTGGGTATTTACTTAAGCATAATAATTTTAAAGTGAAATCAACTATTTATCCCTAAGGATTCGGTAGATATCGATAACCAATTGGAAACACGTTTAACGTCGTTTCACCTCCTTAAATATTGAATTTCGAAGACTCTTGAAATAAGCTAATATGCATTTATATGTGTGTCACATTAAATTAAAAATTACGATGGTAGGCCGTCGGGTTCCAGCTCTATCGACGTTTCGTCTAAAATACATTTAACTCCTTTTCACCCCCTTATTAGAGGTCAAATTTCGATATATATATATATATATATATATATATATATATATATATATATATATATATATTTCATAGTGATCGCCTTAGATCTGAGGGAAAACCAGAGAAAAAATTTCACGATTCTAGGTTCCGTGGTTTGGGCTCCAGTTTGATATGTCAGTCAGTCAGTTAGTCATAGCTGTATTTTATATATAGACATTTAGAAAGTGGCGCGGATTTTCGTAGTAAAAAACTTACTGAAATTTTGTAGTTCACCAAAATCAAGGATCTGTCGAACTCATATAGTTATAACTCATAAAATCCTATGGTACGCATTCTCATGGAATAAAGTAAATATTCATATGGGCAATGCACTAAAAATAAATAAAAGTCTTTGGAATGTACATAATATCTATACAGTCAACAATCGGAAAAACGTACGTAAATCAGGGTGCTCAAGTGGTATAGTGGGCAGCGACAATCGCAAGAATAGAGGGGTGAATCCTGGTGCGTTCACAATATTTATTTAAAATTAACTGTATGTGTAATTATTTCCATTGCAGTTATTGAATAACTAAGCACATTTTGATAGTAATGATATAAATATTGCCTATTTGAGTTTTAATTGTTGCAAGTAAAAAATATTGTTATCGCTTGTAATTTTACATTCAAGACTTAATATTTTTACAAGGGATTGTTTTGGCAACTAGGTTTTCAGGGATTTTCCTTGTAAAAGCATACACATATGTAATATTACAACGATGACGGCAGTTGGTCGATACACAGGCAGCGTTATTATTCGCGGCCAGGTGCGATAGTGCGAACAGGCCGAGCAGATAAACTGCCCTCTCTTGACTCCCCGGGTCTGCAGGAGACCGCTGCTGGAATATCCGGCTTGTTTAATTACCTGGCCTGCCAGCGCCAGAGTAAACTCCCTGCCACTTGCCAGTCCCCGCCTCTGCACACGCCTAAACACCCTCTGCTACAAGCGAGGAAAAATAATCACCTCCGGAATTCTCCTCCCGGACGAGGTATCGCCCCGTACTGACTGGGTGCACCAAACTCAGCATTAATCGATACTAGAGACGGATAAGTAGTTTTGGTCACAAATGTTAGCAACGATAATGTTAACTGTGCTGCAGGTTAGATAGATAAAAGTATGGCAAGGGACAATTTCTGCTGCTTGTTGTGCTTTTATCGATCAACTGACCAATCACAGAGCTTTCGTGAAAATAAAGTTACACGAACTTGATCATTAAGGCCGCGGTAACATTGGATACAGAACTACTTCACTTAAACATGTTCAGTTTTATGGAGCGGTTACATGAGCTACGAACGCGTTCATATCGCTGTATTTTCTCGTTCAAAGTAAACTGGCTTCATATATAGTTTTGAACGACATATCTTCCCTCCTATTGGCTGCTTGGAACGGTCGTAGAAGTACAGGTCTGGACACTCGCCTATCTACCAATGTATTTTGGTTGACAACCTTGTTGTTCGGCATGTAGGTCACCAAGTTACCGAGAGTGTTGTGTATCATTGGCGCTGCAGTCAGGACGGTCGGGCTCAAACTCCGCCCACTTTTTTTTCATTGTTAACGTCACAAAGTAAATACAAATCGCTGGAGCCATGCTTTAGGATTGTGAGCGAAGGAAGTATTTGATAAATTGATAAAAAAACACGTTTTGATAAATTGTTTATCTTAGTGGGAGGGAAGTGGGCGAAGTTTGAGTCCGACCGCAATGATTGCAGCGCCAATGACGTATTTCATTATCGTGAACTTGGCAAACTGCAGCCAAACAACAAGGGGGTCAAGTGACCAGGCTAGTGTCCAGACCAGTTCTTCTATGACCGTGCTGTTTGGAGTAAGAATCTTTGTAACAAATATGGCTGGTTTTTGGTCAGTCTTCTTGCGCTCGTTAAAATGAATTAACTTTTACTTGTAAAATAATGATATTCAGTTTACACACACAGCGGTATTGCAGTTAAATGCAATGTGATAATTAAAATGGCACAAATGTTAATTGTTGATATGATTATAATTAAATATGTCACATTTCAGTTTCCAAGTTTGTTGATGTTAGAAAGTTCGTTGAGTTTATTATGTTTTGGTGTAACCAAATTTCGTAAAATGACAATATGGGAAAGTGCAGCTTTTTAGCATTGCTAAAGCGGGAGACAATTTATCAACGGCGTGAACTGGAAACACTAGCAAAGTTCACATTCTTATATCTCAGTTTTCTATGGTGGTTATACAATTACAGATTAAATTTCTGTTAGGCAAATAATATTAGAAAATATGTTTAGATATTTTAAATTTTAACATATCAATATAATAACTAAAAGAGCATAAATATATTCGAAAATCCTGACTACATTTCAATTTATGAATTACAAAATATAAAACTAAAATTACCCATAGAGCAATGTGCTACTGTAGAGGGAAGAACGCTCATATTGGTGTAAATTGTAATTAAATAACACGTCTCCTGTTTTTATTAATATTTTCCTATATTGTCCTTGTACAATATTTGGCGTAACCTCGCAAACATACTTAGCTTTCAACATGATCAAACATAGCTGCTCAACAAGTTGGAGATCTCTAATGTGACTGTGGCCTTAAAAGCTATAATTAGTTTGGTTTTTTACTCCAAAACTAAATTTAATTACTTCTCTCTCTGCCAAGCCTAGTTAAATTTAATTTTACTACGGTCTCATATTATATATGACTCCTTAGCGATCCCATCGCGACTAGCGGCAGAATTTTTCCTTATGCTTAACCATCCCATTATAAAAAAAAATGTTTTCTTTCTAACCTGTAGTAGAGTTAACCTTAGCAGCACTTTGAACGGCTGAACGTTATGTCCACGGCCATAGAAGATCAGTAGTGACTACGGTCTTAGAATTACAGGTCTGGACACTAGCCTATCTAACAATGCTATTGAGTTGACTCCGTTATGACTGAAAGCACCACTAGCAATGAAGTGCTGTTTTAACAATGCAATATAGCGTCGTACTACCGCATCTCCTAGCAGTTCCGAAACATGCTTGCTCCTTGTAGATCCATTTACACAATGTTAAAACAACACCAGAGTGTCAGAGGCACCAATCAGCGATAAGAGGGTCAATTTTCACAATTTTCAACTTCAAGTGTCCAGACCTGTTCCTCTATGGCCGTAGTAAGTACAGGTAAGGTTAATTCTACTACAGGTTAGAAAGATCAATGTTATAAGTTTGGCACAGGGAAAATTTCTGCCACTTGAGCGCTGGTATCGCTAATGCACCAAACGGACCAATCACAGAGCTTTCCTGAATTGTAAGTTTCATTAAGTTGACAATTTAAAAGGTGAAATTGGTTTCTTTTCACTTGAAAATTAAATTAAATGACAAATACATTTGCAAGTTCATTTAAATTTAATTTTACTATGGATTTTTATTTATCTGGTCTCTTAGCGATCGAAGCGAAACTAGTGGCAGAAATTTTCCCTGTGCCAAACTCTCCCATAAGAAAACACATTTTCTTTCTAACCTGTAGTAGAATTAACCTTAGTACAGGTAAACTTTGAGAATTCAGTGACTCGCGTGCTAGAATCGATTGTTCTATGCATACTGAAGCCCCATTTATTCGTTCATTGTGTGTTGTTCCACTGAGTAGCAGCTAGTGGACAAATGGTCGGGGCTTGAGCCTGCATGGGTTATTTTATTCTAACAGGTAGGTCACTGAATTCGCGAAATTTTCCCGTCCATAAATATGTAGGTCTGAACACGGGTGTTGGAAAATGACCCTCCTATTTCTGATTGCGGCCGCTGGTACAGTAGGGCTATTTTAACATAGTGGTAAAATGGAACTACGAGTAGTAAAGTCGTGTCGGAGCCACTAAGAAAACATTGCTGGTATGCGTAAAGCCACTTTTTTTTGTGAAAAGAATTTTTCTTCAACTTTTTCCACCTCCTCAAATACTACATGTGCACTATATTGATCTGTACTGCACATTTAATACAGCTCTTTCAAAGTGCCGTCTAGCAAATCTGACAGGAGTGGGGTGGGGAGAAGGTTGAGGATTATGTTAAACCTTCCTGAAATTGTGTACCCTTCGTAAGTGGAAAATGAAGTGTTGTCAGGAAACTGGGCCATGTTAAAACTTAATGGCTGCTTTGAACAAGACATTAGGTAAGTTTTCGCTACCGAATTTTAAACTAACGTATACGTAACTTTGGAACCAAATCTAAAATAAGTAAAATCATGGCATTACGCTGCTTTTATATTATTTTATTTTTTAAGGCCATGCCCGGTAGTTTTTTTCACGTTGGTGCAAAAAACTCAAAAAGTTTTCAACCAAATGGGTTGAAAAAAATTGAGAGCGTGTGAAGTCATACTATGCACAATTATATGTAGGCTTTTAAAAAAAATGAGTCGTTTGCCAGTAAAAAAAAATATTTTGTGCAATTTTGGCTTATTTTCATGCTAAAATATGTGATACTTTGGGTGCAAGAATCTAAAAATCCATTGTGTTCATTGCAACGGAAAAATTCAGATAGAAACTTTGGTGTATTAGTGACAAAACAATGTAGCGATTTTGTGAAAGAGATATTAGTTCATTTTGGAAAAATTATTTTCGAAATCACTGCAAAACTACCAGGCATGGCCTTAACGTCTTTGACGCTGTCTCAACCATTGATGATAGAGCATCTTTTCGTACAGGTTATTCTCTTCTTGAACACAATCATCTTCTTCCACCGTGTTCCATTAACTTCTCATAATCTTATGTTATAACATTTAAAGTTATAATATGAAATATTATGTATGCAATAAAACACAGTTAAACATTAATCTAAAACGTAAATATTTTAAAACCATAAACTTACTTTTGAAGGATTAAAACTTTATTGTAACGTTAACATATTTTAAATTAACCATAATGTTGGCCTTCATATAAGCCATTTCTACAAAAAAAATTTCTAACAAATTTTAACAATTATACAGCAGAATCATCTTGGTAATTTCATAAATTTAGAATTATTTTAACATGTGTTTGTTGGAACATCTCAGACTGAACCTCCGTAATTGAGGACTTTAAGCGGTGACCCTATTATTTTATCTATGGAAAGTGTCAAGTATAGTCCAGCGCATGCGTCTCTATTTTCGTTTTACTATTATGGTTGGTACTTTTTATGTGACAGCTGTCTAAAAAAAAGCCGTTTTTGACCATTTTTAAGTGCTCCGAAACCAATTTTCTAAGCATATCTAAAAAAATATAGAAACCTAGTTTTTAAACGTGTTTTACTTTCGTAGATAACGATATCAAACGCACGTTGAGAAGTATTTCATAGAATAACTTTCTCCTAACACGCTGCATCAATGCTCATGCGGGAGTTGTATAGAGCATTTAATACAGCTACACTCGATACTCTGGCGAAGAATCGCGCCCTGCTACGCCAGCTATTTTGTCAGCGTTTCATCAGACCCTAACTTCACAAGCTGTGTCGCCAGCCACAAGTAATTTAATTCTCAGTAGCCACTGTAACACGACTGACACGGTCAACCACCAAATTGACGTCACCAGATTGATGTTCCCAACTAATTGAGTTTCCAGTACTGTCGTGCTTGTACGCGTGGTCTGTAAGCCCATTCCATCCACCGCCGTGTCTATGGCCCGACAAGGCGGGGTCGACCCGTATTTTCACATGTGGTAAACCGTACCGGACGTTGCCTGCGGGTTTTCTCAGGGAGCTTCTGTTTCCCTTATCCCTCATTCGTGAGCTGCTCCATACTTGCTTCCAATCATCCACTCAACCAGGACTTGAAACCTCGCTGGTTAGCGCATACCTATATCTCTTCACTTCACTCACCATCAAAGTCGTTGCTGGTTTCGTAGCGTAGTCGGTTGGGCGCCGGTCTACGGTGCGAGAGGTCCTTGGTTCGAATCCCGGCTCGGGCGTGGGTGCTGCGTTGTTCCTTCACATAATTTCACTCTCATCGGCTCGTAAGACCTCGTTGTTGAACGGCCGTAAAACCGTGTCAGCACCATCACCAACAGAGTCGTTAGTTACTTATAATATTTAACTAGAAAAGACCCGCGGGACCCCAGAGTTTCTTTTTATGGAATTTCAGTTTCAAAACGCGGAAGCCCCGGTGAAAGTGGAGGCGGCGCCTGTAATCTTCAAAACTCAATTCACGCGCCATGGTAACGCACACGCTCCCGTATCGGAAAACAATAATTTTTAAAACCGTTTTCGGGGGACTGGCACGTCGGGGGTTTGTAGGTAAGGAGAGTAGTGAACTTGAGAGGGAGGGGGGGGGGGAGAGCCCTTCGGCACGCTGCGTTCTTCGGCGCTGTAAACCCGGGGAAATGAAAAGAGGGGTAAAAATGGTACCGGCGCTGGTATCTGAAGTATTCGAGAACGCCGCGCCGGGAGAAACGTGAGGGATGGCCGCCGCCACGGCATTAGCGTCGGAACAGCGGGCACTCGAGTGTGTTCCGGTCATGTTAGGGGGAGAGGGCAGGGGCGGGGGTTTGTCGGATTACCGCGCCGTGACGCGCAAGCTGCTCGGGATGGGCAGGGTGATCGCGGGCACGTAGTAGGGGTGAGTTGCATCAATATTCAATGACCACGCGCTGAACCTGCTAATACGTCGCCGTTCACATGAGCGATTGGTCCTGGCGCCTCCCCCAGGAGTGACCGAACTTGCGGCTGTGGATGGGTTTGGGAGGAAACTGTGCTTGACCGTCTGTTACCCAGCTGTTGGAGAACGTTTTAGAAACCGTGCCCTTCAGGCATGCGTTCAAGGAACTTTTTTTCACTTGGTTATCAAACGGAAATTCTCGATCGTGCACCTTTCCCATAAAATTATTCTTTATGTGTAGTCATGATTTTATTGTGGTAATTTTATAGTATTTGCAATCCAGGGTTCATATGAATAATATTGAACTTGAACCTTCATGCGTTCGAGTGCTCTTTGTTTTATAGTTCTGATAGTAGTTACTTGCAGTGTAATTTACAGTGGAAAAAAAATTGGTGCAACGTGGACAAGTGGCACGTTACAAAGGCAAACTCAGCTCAGTTTTGGGTTCAGCATTACAAAACACTAAAAGCGTGCCGCGGAACTTATGATAAGACCCTCTAATGACACTGGATTTTTCGTTGCTGTAACTGTCCACGGACCTGCGGCGACTGTTTCAAGTGACGTTCACAGAAACAAATGCGCAATTACGATGCTTAGAAGTAAACAAGACTGCAAGCTTGCTGGCTCTCAGTTTCGCTTAACGATGTCAGAATGGAGCAGTGCCGGAATGAAGTGGTGATGGAACCGAGCGACTTCCGAGAAAACCCGCCGGTCGTCGCTATCGTCCAGTGCGATTTTCACCTGCGAAAATCAGGGGCGAGACCGCAGAAAACCCATGCTGGTTTGACATGTTGAGAGGCGAGCACACTAATCGTACATACTAGAAGTAACGGTGATACGCAATAAAGTGAGAGCTTTAGAATATCATACCTACCAATATAATTTATTTTGACCTCAGACGATAAAAACTAGTTGAGTCCAATATATTTAAAGTACGTCCAGAAACCGCCGTATAATGACACCACACAAATCATGAGCTAAACTAGAGACGGAAATGTTAGAATAATGTTTGGATTGCTCGGGATTTGAACCTGTGCCCAAATATGATTGTCATATTAAATACAGTGCTAGTGAGTTAGGCTATATCTAGCGTAGGAGGGGACTACTCCGTGCGATGTTGCCAAATTGTGTACGGTAAAAGTCATTGTACACCAATTTTGCACACACTGTGTAGATTCGCAGAAATATTTACTGAAAGGTACTGTAGTTATATGGAGGTGGCTTCCGTAACTCTTTGTTCACGGAAGTTTGTCCGTATTGCCAGTTTACGTATGTTTGGCCTTAACTTTCCATAAATTCATGAAAATATCTTCAAGCAATTTCAAATCATATTTTATCGCGTTCCTTAAAAAATAAATGCTGGTTTTAATTATCACTATGAATCTTAGGGCCGATATTGTATACCTCTTTCAAATGACAACCAACTACTATCCACATAGAGAAGGCATTGGTGAGCAGTTGGTTGTCATTCGAAAGACGTTTATAGTTTCGGCCCTTATTAGAGTTAATGTACATGCATTCTGGTGCGAACCGATGAGAAGACAAGCTAAAATAATACAAGGGAAGGGAAGCACTGCTTCCTAGTTGTCCACACTTTGCCGCGAAGAGGAGATCTAAAAGACCGAAGTGTTCCGAGGAGGCCACACACATCTTTCCTCGCTTCACCTATCCTGCAGTGGGTGGCCACACGTGTCATTACACGGAACTTATCATAGCTGAATAAAAATCGCATCTCTTCTCTGCGTTTCGCGCCAGTGGTGATGCACCTTTAAATGTGTTTATTTCTGTACAGTAAAATTGTTTTCTCGTAATGGCACTAATGAAGTTCTGTAAAATCAGGATGTCAAAAACTAATGTTGTCTCCTGTAATAAAGTTGGTCTCTTACCACAGTATGGAACTCGCTTACTATCTGTCATTTCACTGTGGTATAATGGTTAGAGTGTGTCTGGGAGTCATAATGTCGTGGGGTCGAATCCCGGCAATTTCGAGAAAATTTTGTTTACTGCATGGCATGCCAAGATCTCGAGAAAACATATCAAACAAAGGTATTTCATATTTCTGGAAAATTGTGTGTCAGTAATTTAAAGAAATTACATTTTTGTTAGGAAAACAGATTGTCCGTAATTTTACGGAGGGTTCCTTTATCAAACAAAACTGAGTGTTCGTTATTTTACGAAGATTTCTGGATATTTTTTGCCTGTAATTTTCCGTAATTTCACGGAAATTTTTTTCTCACATTGCAGGAATTGAATGGTGTGCATATTAAACGGCTGTTTCTGGACATTCTGTAAACACGTTAACTGTTATACTCCATTTCACATAAGTTTGGATAAATCTGACAGCAACTTATGGGCAATAATTTGTAATATTTTGTAATTTTTGTCACTACAAAAGGCAAACTTTGCAGTACAAATACTGAAGTGAACATTTATGGTTAATTTTAGAGCTAAAAATGTCTTGCATTGTGCAACAAATAACAAAATACTAAAAAATTATTGCCCATAAGTTGCTGTCAAATTTATCCAAACTGATATGAAACAGTGTATACAACAGGTCGATTTGAGTATATTAAAAGTGGCAAGGAAATAGAAACCTTATAAAAGCAAAATTAAGTCACAAATGATTTCAATAGTGATCACTTTATCCCGAATCACCTACAGATATAGTTCGTCTCAGCTGTCACTGAGAAAGAACTGAAGTTATAATTTCAATATGACTTCTCAAATATTTATGCTACACTGTTCCCGCTGTTTAAGCGAATTTGATATTTTTAAATGGAAATAATACCTATCATTACCTGAATTAAAAGTAAAATGATAACAAATACTGTAGTTCTAAAAATGGGAGATTTTAAGGGTGATCTCACGAAGTGTTTTTTTTTTTTTTTTTTTTTTTTTGCTTATTCCAACGTGTAAACTGAGGGTTAATTTTAAAATGCTGATTTCGCTACCATGTCGCGTGTAAAAAAATGTGCAGTGGTGAATGGTGGTGGTTGTCTAATGCGCAAGGTGGCGGGGTCGAGCTTATATCAAGCAAACGAATATATTCGGGCCTTGAGGCTGGCAGATGGGCCGTGGAGACAGGAAATTAATGCTGACGCTGATGGAGGGCCACTGGAAATGATACAGTCTGGACGTTTTCTGCGGCTCGAAGCTACACTTCGTGTGAACGCGAAGTGCGAGCGTGTGAATCTCATGCCGTCTGGGAGTGCGCCGGGTCTTCTCAGTTTCCCGATGAGGAACACTTCATTACGTAAATGCAGCTGTGATTGACCCTTATACTTTTTTAATTTGTTGATTATTAATAGGACTAGTATACAGAACATAATTATGCAGTACTAGCACATAAATACGAGTCGATAAGAGAACAAGCATACTATAGGCATTAACTGAACACATAAGAAAGAGGTGTAGACATTGTTCTAGTTGGCAACTTGATAATTTAGTGTTTAATAATTTTACTTGGTACATTTCAAATGAAAGCGAGATTAGTATTTCGTACCAGTTAATATTCGTTAAATGTGAAAAAAAATATCTACTCAAACATTATTTTAGTATACCAAATTACGTTACTCTTGCCTCTTTCGGTTTTGTTCTGAAGTTAAAATATTATTAGATACATTATACTTAAACAACACTTTGACAACATATGTATGACGAACTATTGGACATCAGTTGGAACAGTTGACTGCACGTTGTGTTGGATAACATACTTAAGTACAACGATGGCCTAAGTTAGTATGTCAACGCAAATGTTGAAAAACATAATTTTGATGACGTTAATCAGCACAGTAAATAAAATAATATTTTTAATTCAAGTTAAGAGACCAAACAGAGCGATAAAGAAAGTTTTTAACTTCTAAATTATTGGTTGAACGTTAGCGACAAGAAAGTAAACATGCAGTTGGATTTAGGTGTAAACGAATATGTTGGGCCAACGATATAAAACCAACGTATTTCCACTTTAAAAAAATTAAAATAGGAATTAGAACCTTTTCTTCCAGTCTTAAAGGATATGAAGTATTTTTAAAATTAAATATTTGAAATGTTTTGGAATATTTAGAACTTTTGGCAACAAATTGGTGGACAAACGGTTGGAAATTAGCATGAATATTTATGTTGAACAAACGAGATGAAACCAATACAATAAAAGTAAGTAACATAGTAAATTGTAAACTGGAAAAGAGAATGTATTGCTACGTAAACTAATGTACAATAACGATTTTTCTCAATTTGAACGTTAGAAAAGAAAATTTTTGAACATTAGTAAAACACTGGTTAAAAGTTGATAAACATATGGTTGGCATTTCGTATGTACGTTTAAGTGAAGTTAACGTTACGCAATCTGCACAATTTCGTAATACTATATTTAAAATGGAAAATACATGTCAAATACTATGACGATTTTCCTATACGTAAATATTTGAATACATTTTTTCGAAAATTTGAGATGGTTGTTTGGACAATGGCGACCAATTGGTAAAACTACTGTTGGGATTTGGGACTTAATTTTGTTGGTCGAACATTAAGAACCAACAGTATTTGTATAACCGAAATACATTTTTGAAATGGAAAAAAAGAAAAGTATTCGTACTATGTTTAATACATTATGAAGAAACTTCTAGGTTTCTTTATTAGAAAACCAATTTTGTTCACTTAAAAACAATTGATTCTATGGTTGCAACCGGCTGGTGATCAAATATTGTTAGTTCTTTGTGTAAAATTTGTGTCGGGCCAACTTTTTGTGACCACACTTTCGTTAACATTTAATTTTTATTTAGTTTTTAAAGATTTTTTCAATCTTCGCTTAACTTTTTGTGTATAAGCACGTGTATTTATAAAATATTTTACTCCGCTTGGAATTAGTTGGTTAAGTGTTTTTTAAAAAAAAACTGTTGGAATTTGGTGTATGATATGTCATACCACTGGATATTTATGGAATACAAATCTTGTGAAAAATTTGATAAACATGATAATATGTGTGTGATAATTCGGTAAGAAAACTTTCCATTTAATATGGTTCACCAATTGAACCAAACATTTGACCCAATATGAACCACTGAAAAATGTTACTGGGGTAAGTGTAAGTTTGGTCGCCAATCAGAGAGAATTGTTTTCAACAACTTCATGAAACAAGATATATAATCAACAGAGTGCATGAAAAATTACAAATGTTTGATTGAAAGCAATGTGTTGAAGTGTAAAGTTATGAAAAAACTTTAAATGTATATGTTGCAGCAATAGAAAAAGTAGTTTATGACAGTGTAAGAAGATAGTAACTTATATGTATAACTATTTGCTATTTTTCGTTACTAAAATTTCTTAATTAATATAGAAAGAATGTATACAATAATTAGAGAAGATGGTGCGGCGTAGTAGTGCACTCCAAAAAATAGTTTGTAAATTTGCCACACGTGCGTATAGGAGCGCTAAGAAAGAAGGTGTGGTAGATTTTTTCTCAGACATCCATGGTAGTACTCCTTAACTTTTTTTGTAAAACACTGAACTGCATACTGAAGTAACCAGACTTGTATTGAGCAACGTTACAGGTTTGCATATATACAAGGCGGAAGAATGGTAACTATTTCATACTGCGTTTAGAATAATAACTTCCTAAATATTTTAGGCAGTTTCTTTACAGTGCGGTTTTGCAGTGGAATAATAATGCGAAGGTTGATGGTTCGATACCACTGTAATACTGGTGTTTTTTTACTTATTGTAGGTATTCTTTTGTGCTGTGTGAGAATACTGAAGGTAAGAAAATAACATATATTTTTCTTAGATTTTCTTTTATAATGTAAACTAAATCAGGTTTTTGACGGTCCATTGTAATTTAATTATTGGCAGTATTCATATAATTGACAGACTGTCAACAATACAAACTGAATCACAAAACTTGTTTGGAATTAACGGAAAACTCGTTGACATCCAGCCTATAAAAAAAAAAAAGTTCGGTCAACGTAGACCTACGCGACATTTTAGCATTGGGTCAATATATAATGTTTTTCTAGGGCCATTGTTACAGAAAAGTTCTTTTCGAATTGGCATCCAACAAAAAAAAAATGCTGGGCCAACCTAGACCTGAGTGTCATTCTGATGTTAGGTCAAAGTATTTTTTTCCAACGTTGGCTCAACCTTGTAGGAAACGTTCGGCTCTATGTCGGCCCTACCAAATGTTGCTACCGGAAAAGCCATAATACAAATATCACCTCCTTTAAAAACATTAAGCTGCTTCGACAGGACGTATTATTAACCATTTCGCGGTGTATATTGTTTTAAGTTTGGGTTGAATAATACAAATGGTCCAGTCACTTATTTTTACGTGTCTTCATGACCACAACATAAAACCCTATTTTTGTAAAACTTAATCCATCTTGTTTGGGGGAAAAAATATGAAATTAGCTATAGGTAGAGACACTGGAAAATCGCGGGAATAGTTGACTGTTTGCTAGGCTCCAACATGCTGTATATAACACTGAATGTTTCGTATCAACATAGGTTATCGTTTATGTGTAGCATTTTTTCTCTCTACAACAGGCCCAGTTAGAACTGCACAGCTTGAACATACAGCGTGTGTGATTTGTCCCAAAACTGTTCACACGTGTCATGGTTAATATAATACAGTTTATTGGAGACTATTTTTAACATTTTCGCGATTTTCCAGTGTCTCTAGCTATAGGTTTACATTATTTACTACATATTGTATTTAAAGAAGATTTTGTTACGTAACAAAACTAGGGGGCTTGATTTTTATACCTACTTGTTTCAGTGTATCACATACAAATCTGCAGTTATGCTTCGCGCTCAGTGATTGGAAGTTTTAACTCTCACACGTCTTAGAGTTCCCGAAGATCACAGGTCTTGTTCTGATTGGTGCAGTGTAATGAGAGACGTCTTTGAACTAAGCCTCACTTCCAATAACCACGGAGCTCAGCCACAAATGTGCAGAAACAGTATTGAAACAAACTGGTGCAACATATACATATATACAAAAATCCGGTGTCAGGTGTCCGTAACGATAACAGCCATAAAGCTCCATTATTTAAACCGATGCATACAACGGATAAAAATCCGGTTTCAATAATTAAACATATACGCACGTTATAAATACGCTGACGAACAAAATTGTTCGGGTTATTTCATATACGTGTTTAAAATTAGTCGAACATAATTTCTGAAACCTTATTTGTGTTTCCTCGCCCACCCGCGGAGCACCGTAAAGGCCAGGACAACCAAATTAATTTATGAAATATCAATACCACAAAAGAGACCCAGATTTCTTTCACAAAATTTAATTACACAACGGCATTCCATTCGATTTCCGATAGCTATCATGCTGGGCGTTATTGGAAACTGCTGCTGGATACAAATATTATTTTTCCTCGCAGTTCTGTGAGTTATATCATCTGGTTCGTAGTTCTTTTAATATTAAACTGCGTACCGTGCAATGTAATTAATTTTATGGTAATAAAACGGTCATTTAGCAGTTATTATACCAATACATTTTGGTGTAAGTTTTCATTAACGTTACTGTATTAAGTGGAGCATTAGCTTTAATATATTGTTCAAACCAGTGTAGGATATACAATTAATGCAAAACCAACTTTAGTAGCGTAAAATATTGTTCATATTAAAAAACTAATTAAAATCTTTGAGTGACTTTGACAAATTTAATGAAAAAATCGTATCAAACGTTTGAACGAACGTTTTTTTTGTATTGTAGCGCAGCTCTATCATAACTACTAGGATTCGTGCTTTTACTACGCCCTAAATACTATCATGGTTGAATACGAAATTATTTCCACACGTTTTCTAACGAAACATTTATAGCAATAACTGTGTAACGTAATGGCAGTCATGAGCCCGCGTATACGTTCACAGGTAAATAATGTTTGCTAAATTTAGCAAAAGTAAGGACGAACTCAGAGATAATTGGAATGACATCCCTTGGCTACAGAACTGAATGTAAGTCCGTGAGAGTTACAGTAGCGTATGTATATTGTTTCCAGAAACATGCTACGCCGTCATGGATTCCGTCCTGAGGTGTTGTGAGAGGGAAGCTAAAGTCTGTTATATATAAGCAACACAATTATTTTTTAAGGACAATGGAGGACTTGACTGTATTCCAACTAATTGAAAAAATGTTAATGTTTGGTGACGAGACACGATTTAGTATTTTAAAATGCCGTAAACTAGGTAGACCTTGCACCGTGCTGATATTTGAAAGACAAGTGATTGTATTCGATGGTATCAAATTATAATTTTTTTAAATGCCCATTCCAGACGTATCTTCATTTCACCAAATGACCTAGAAACATATATTTTTGGTGGTGCAATATTCATCCATGTGGTGCATAGTACATCCACTTTACGGCAATGACTTTTTTTGGCTTAATGTAAAATGTTACAGTTAACAAACCCTGCCTAGTATACGAAAGATTCTACAGTGTTAGAATCCAACAATACACTTATATGCTAAATGACTCACAGGAAAACAGCCCTTATAACAAATTTAGTTTCTTTTTTTTTTTTCCCCATTTCTGCCGCTAATATTACATATTGAAGGGTTGTATTAAATAACATGCTAGGGTAGGTACATTAACCCAGTAACGTACTAACATATTCTGTTGGTTACTATGTCATTTGCCCAAAAGCCTGCAACCAAAACAGGTTCTCGTGACTTATGAGATACTGGAAAACACTACTATGGTTAATATTTGAACCTTTTAAACTGAAATTTGCCCTTCTCATGCTAATCTCGTAACTTAAGGGGGAAAAGTGCTGTCAACACCACATTATTAATTTTTTTTAAGTAAAATATATTTTTATTTTATTGTTACAAATGCGGCTACGTTAAGGCACAAGTAACAACTCTGTAATTTATTTAAAATTAATTTTGACGGAACGCCTGTGTTAGTCTACCCTGTAGAAATGTCCGGAGTACAATAAAAATTAATTACTAAGGACAGTTTAATATGACGTTATTGTACTAGCATGTAATTGTCACGTCAAAAATTCTATCAGTAAACATTTTATGCTTTAACGAAGTTAATTTTCAGAAATGAATCAGAAACATGAATTTTTATGGAAATTCAAAAATTCAAAATTACGAATTTACCTATACCTGTATATAACCACTTTACCGTCTTAGGAGAACCATTAGGTTGCTCAGAAACCTACACGCGGACGCGTCACGTGGTCATTGGGGCTGCCGTACCTGCAATGTCTGCTGTGTACACAACTCTGTACAAGCAGTTATGCAAGCTGGCATGAGAGATTCTTATTTTATATTACGACAGCATCCGGGATTACTACTAGCATCGGGAAAGCTCGTTTGGCCGAGTTCCGTTGCGTAGCGGCTCCGTATCTGGAATAAGATTTAAGACAGAAATAAATATACTCTTGCAAATTAAAGTCAAGTTCCAGTAGGTAACAGCAGCAATGTGTGTTTCAGCAGAGTACAGCAACACAGTTGTTCAGAAATTCTCATTTAGCCAAGGGGACCGCGGTGGCCGAATGGTCAGACCATTCGCCTCTACATGTTTTAGACATCTCTGTCGCGTGTGACAGGTTCTACCCTCCTGTACCTGATCCCTAAGGCTTTACAGGAGACAACTTATCAGATCTTTATACCGGGGGGATGCCACCCACCCCGGGTCAGCCATTTACCAGACACACCCATAGAACTGGTGAAGATAGGGTAGTTGAATACCACTATCAGAGGGAGATACGCTCCTTCCAATCGCGGTGGTGGGTAGTGTAAACCCACTCACCTAGCAACAGAATACCTTCAGGATAACTGGAGGCATCTACCTTGCTGAGGGCGAGGCTATCCACCTCTATGAAACCGCTTTGTGGGCGAGTCCAGTAAGACGGACCAGACCATGACCCAGGGCGAACCCCAAGTCTACTCCCTAGCGGGAGTTATACCACTACCACTCAGAGTCCAACCCGTGATCGGCTCAGCTTGCGCTGGGGCTTCACACCGATCTCCTGAGTACCTGCGAAATACCATGCATCCGAGTTTTCACCCGAGCAGGTGTCCACCTTCCAGGGCTCTAGAACTTCTTCTCCAGATCAACATTGCTCGAGATCTGCTACGCAGGACACTTGTGCGTGCCTCGGTTGGGACATGCAATCTGTTCGTAGGTTCGCATGTGGGAATCACACCGGACGATGCCATTGGTCGGCGGGTTTTCTCGGAGATCTCCCGTTTCCCCCGCCCTTTCATTCCGGCGCTGCTCCATACTCACCTCATGACACCCCTCAGCAGCGCTAACAACCTCGATGTTAAGTGCTGACCAAAATCTCTCACTCACTCACTCATTTAGCCAAGGTAACTACACACAACATACTAATATCCAAAATGCATCATTACTTTAACATACTAAATAAGTCACTGAGAGTACCAAACGACATTAAGGCTTGCCGCTCGTATGCAACATGTACGCGTACGATTACAGTTTATTATTGCAGCAATAGAAGAAGAGAAAAAATAGATAGAAAGAGAGAGGAAGCGGAAAGATTTAGTGAACACTGAACACGTAAGTTTCGTGTAGATAAAAAGTTGTGAGGATTAGCAATGTCTGATAGCAAGCGTGAGAGAAATATAAATACTCCGAGAAAATACACTGATCAGCTCTGGTCACATGCGAGTATCGAGACAGATTTCACCAAGTCTAAACCCGTGTCGCTATGGTAGCAGACAACAGAAAAGACTTAACAAAAACAAGTAGTGAGAGTATAAACGTACAGTACAGAGAAATATACGTAACTGTTAATCTATTGTTTCCCTTTAGTTTTCGTATGAACTACGCACTTTTTATTGCGGTTTCGATTTTGTTGTTTTGTGTTTTCCAATCCACTGAAATGATTATGTGCAGGTGCAATAGTTATTACTTTTCCGTGATTTGTAATACATATAACATGAATATTTAATGAATAAAGCTGGTTTAATTACTTTTTTAAAAATTAAATTTGCTTTGTTATTATTATTTTGAATCACGCACATAAAGCTACATATTAAATTTCGGCCATTCCTTTAAACTCGTGGGCACAATTTGTATGTCTCGTGTCCGGGACTGCTGCGAGGACACGTATCCCTACTAAAGGAAACAGATCCTGTAGGCCATATAATCTTAGGTACGGATGACCCACAGCATTAGCAAAACCAATCGAATTGATTATTGTTTGTTGTTGTGTAAGTTAATTAATAGTAATGATATCGTGCGTTCAGAATCATGTTCTTTTGACTGATCCTTGTACATTATTTTATAAAAAGTGACTGATATGTGAAAAAATTACCAATTAAACTAACGATTTACTTTCAATTAATTTTTTAAAATTATACTTATCGGAATTAAAAGTATGAACGCCGAAGAAGCCCATGGTCCCCAAACGATATTAAAGTATTCTCTCGTGTAACTTTTGCAACTGGAAACAATCTTAAAATACGTTAAATCTCACACATCTACAAGGAACGTCCTGTTAGCATGTACATAATTAAGGCCTCGGAAAACATGGTCTTGCATTTTAAACGGGAAACGGGCATAATTCTTTTATGACCATAATTCTGTTATCGAACAATACTTAAGGCTCAATATTGAAAAAAAGAATGACTGAAATACAAATGCTTCAGTAGGTTTCGGTTTCCTATGGAATTATTGCAAAGGTTTCATAAGTTCTAGAAATGAATAAAAATTGACATACATTTACGGAACAGAAATCTTACTTCCTCAAAGAGGAGGAAATATTTAAAAACACAAAGAAGGAATACAGCACAGAGCAAGTAACATGGTTTGTTAAGTATGCATTTAAAAATTTCACCAGTGAATAACAAAATCAAAAGTAAAAAAATCTTCTTTCGAAACTGTTACACGAATCAAGTGCAAAATATGAAAAACATTATGTGCAAAATTCTATAGGGGAAAATTAATAAAAAAAAATTATTATACTTATTTTTAATAGTGTGTTCTAACAAAAAATTTTAATTTATGATTTGTGGAGTGTAAATACTTAAAAAATTCGGAGTGCTTTTTCCCTTCTAATTTTTTTGATACTTTGAAGTTATAGCCAGTTATTTATTAATATATAATAAGCTTTTGCCTGTTTAAGCTACACAATAATTTTCTCAACAGCGACGTATTCAAACATGAAACAAGCATTTAATATTTGTAGGCACCTCCGATACCACGGGCCAGCTCATCCTCACATTCGAGTGAAATGGTAATTTTACACGCTAGCAAATGTTAATATTTTAAAGATTTTTTTAAAATTTTGAAAATTCTGATGTTTTGAAAAACTTAATTTCTGTAACAAAAAATAAATATCATGTTTGTAATTTCTGTATGTGTTTATTCAGTATATTAATATTAATTATCACGTTATATCGATTATAATAATTGTGTAACTGTGAATGTATTAATTGATATGAATTTACTGCGCTGAAGTTATTATAGTATTTTACTATCTCATCACCACCAAATCATTTTATTGTACTAATTAAATTGATTTATGCTCTCGTCTATATTTTCGGAAATCATGGCTCCAGAAATCTTTATTTACTTTATAATGTTAACAATGAAAAAAGTGGGCGGAGTTTTAGTCCGACCGCCCGGATTAAAGCGTCAAAAAGTACGATATTCTCGGTAACTTGACGAACTATAGCCAAACAACAAGGGGGTAAAGCAAAATACATTGGTAGATAGGCGAGTGTTCAGACCTGTTCTTCTACGACCGTGGAAATATGTCTCTGCAGATTCCACAAAGGATGCAAGACCTAACCTGCCGCCATCCTAAATGAAATATTTCTCAGGAGAGAAAGCAATGGCTTAGTACAACGCTGGGGTACAGCCAGTTTGAGAAGAGGCAATTTTTAATTAGTTAGCTTAGCTTTTGAATGAGCTGGAAATCTTCTTGGAATTAGCATGTAAGACTGACGCGGAACTTTTCAACTATGCTACATGTCGTCTCTTCAGTTTAATTGGTTAATTTCTGAAAATTTTCAAACATGAATATTCCAGAAAAATTTATGTGTAATGTGTTATTTATTTTTGTTGCTGGAATTTCCATCTTGCTCGTGTCTAAACTAACGATGAACTTAATTAGGAATATTAATTACGGGATTGAAGCTTTCAGTAGTATGAGATGGAGGTCTAAATTATTTACCGATCGTAACCCTGATAGGCGAGTGCAAAATTAATTATCTCCTATGATCAATTTGTCCATGAGGACACTTTTTCTTTCTGAAGAGTTTCACTTACCATCATGTTAAAAACTGGTTAAAGCTATGTCATGTATTACGGCGAGGAGGTATTTTTATTTGCTACTTGTTATCAAGGAATAAGTACCTATTTTGAAAGTAATTTAAACTTCATTTTATATCATAACAAAATCATCATCATAAAAATCAATCATAAAGTATTATTCTTGAGTTCATCAGTGTAATTAGCAAATATATTTTCTACAGTCTCGTTGTACTTTTAGCCCATGTAACGCAGCGTTGGTATGGTAAGACAATATTCTGGAGATAGGGCTGAAAACACCAGTTACACCAAACCAGCATTAACTGACATCACAATTGCTGATTCATTTCTACACCTTCACACTATAAATACTTATAAAAGAAAAACTCACTTTCTATTTTTCTTGTTAAAAATATTTTTATTCAATAATATCAGGAAATATTTTACAGTCTATTGACCATTGCGTGAAACATTTCCCACTGAATTGTCTTAAGTTGTTATGTACAGTAAGTCATTTCCTTAATGGAAAATATAGCTTGGCCCTTTCGAAAAATTCACAAACCACCTGAGAAATAATAGCCTACTTTGACAAACTACAAGTTTTCATATTAATTCACTGTTTTAGTGTTATAATTTCTACGCCTATTTTACGAAGATATGAAATTTAACTAACTATAAAACTAAACGATTTAATTAAAATTTCACTTTATAGACTAAGGAACATGATGGAATAATATGTACTATAAAAATAGTTTACGATATATGAAAACTAAAAATTAAATAAATTAAATTTTTACGGCCACGCGATATTTGTTATATGTTCGATTTTTTTCAGTGGAGTGTCCAATTGTCAA
>PNEQ01052273.1:65861-201225 GCA_003012365.1 Medauroidea extradentata
AAAAAAAAAAAAAAAAAAAAAAAAAAAAAAAAAAAAAAAAAAAAAAAAAAAAAAAAAAAATTCTGACTCATCATTTGTCATCAAGAAGCTCTTTTAAAAGGCGGAGCGAATTTTTATCCAGCAGACAGAAAAGAGAAAATGCAAAACAGCTCTCTTTGATCGTTAAAAGTGCTGTGAATTTTAGGATCAGAGTGAAAGAAGTGAATGACATTAATTTTCCTGATCTGATTATTACAGGCATTGCGAATGTAACAAAAGTCTTTGTAGGGTTCTTTTCTTTCTACATTCTTGGAAACGTCTTGAAAATATGTGGCAAAATGGGATTTTATGACAGTAGGCTAAGTGAACACTTTTAAAGGCTGTCTTAACAATAATGTTTTATAATTGGTATTTAGAGTATAGGAAATTTCGAAGATTCGTTGTACGAAATCATATAACCATACAAATACTTTGCGTTCCAGTGCAACACAAGCAAGATATTTGACTTTATGTGTAACTAAATTTAAATGCATGCATAAACACGCCAACGCTTGAATGTTGTTATTCAGCGCAACAGAAAAATAATACTTTGTAAAAACGTTATTCCTATGGTATAAAATGTAAGTTCATAACAAAGTACTGACACATACAGACAGCACGCTATAAACTGAAAACTTCGAAAACAGTCTTTGAAAAAAAAATAACGGCTAGTTAGTGCAAACAAATGTAACACAACTATAGCTGTCAGACTTCTTGTAAAGTTCACAACTAATAGTGTAATGTGGATTCTTGAATATAATTGTTTCAACCTAACAATTCTGCAACTAAATAAAATGAGAAAAAATCTCTTTGTAGTTTATAAACTTTATAAGCTTTTGTACAATAAATTAGCTTCGTGACAAGGTGTTTTAGCACAAGCGTTAAAATTGTGCAGTACAAATGTCATTCAAACATCGCAAAAACGTCATACATCCCTGTATATGTATGCAATTTCTCAATGAATTAAAGGCGTAGTGTTAATTTGTAAATTACTACGTTTTACAACTGCCAGTCTTAATATATGGAGCCACGAAGCAGTCCTAGACTTCTTTTTCATCCAAAAACACTTGTTACTTCTGTACGTTTCTGCAAGTGAATTATGAAATGTTCACAAAAACTGAACGGTTGAATTAAATGTCCTCGGGAGTCTTTATTTGCGGCAATTTTGTGTATAGAATATGGTAAGCTATGGAGCACATTGCAAGCGTTAATTTATGTGCTCCGTAGACCAATATCTTGTGTAGTGAATGAAATTATTTTAGAAGAAAGGACAACCGAATGTGTAAGATTAAGAATTTCAATGTGACCCATTCCGGAAGTAGGTAACATATTAATAGTTTCTATAACCGTAATTTACTCATGTATAGTACATACCCAAGACTACTCGGAAAGTGTGTACGCTTACTTCATGAATAAAATGCTTGACGAGATATTATTCGCGGTGATTTTGCAATCATTTTGTCACTTATACAATGTTACATCTACATTTCAATGACCTATACTTCAATAAAGACATTTTTTAAAATTTACTACAAACTATCTACTATTAAAACGAGAATAGATGCAGACTCCCAGGCTAAATTTTTGCTTCTATCAAAGTAAATTCTCAAACTTATAGTACACTACCATGATGACAGCATAAATATTATTCATACAATAAAGATATATATATGTGTATAATATATATATAATAAATATTATAAATAAATAAATATATATATATATATATATATATATTGGGATTCAGGAGAGAACACTAATGAGGTGCAGTACATAAATTAAAATAACCAGTGTTTTAAATCTCATACTAAATACACGTTATCTTGCAGGTATTTACTAAAATTTATGTTAATTACACTAATTATTCAACTCTCGCGAAATTTATTGCATAGGTATGGCAGTTTTCTATTAAGGGCGTCGCCAACCCGATACAGGCGACATTGAAGTGCGCATCAAATGCCGCATCGCCAAAACGAGCCAATCGCTGAAACAGTTTGCAAGATTCCCGCCGATCCATGTTTGCTATTGGACTTCAAGCTGTGACCATATAATTTTACTGGTGGAAAGTCTGTAGCGAAGTTCAGTGCATATCTCAGTCTGAGTTTCGCATACATCCAGTTAGTACATTTTGAAGTACGGAAGTCTGAACAAATAGTTTTAAACTGTACTGAAGGGCTTAGAAACAATGTTTTCAATGGGCCTGATGCCATTACAATGACATTCCGACCTTGTCAAATGTATGTTTAATTTTTGTACTTTTGCACAACGAGCACATGAGGAATATTTTCGTAAAAATACCTGTATGCAAACCAACTGCAACGAATTTAAAGCGCGTGGCAGGTGACGTCCTTGACGTAAGCATTGTACGGGCCAACGCATACAAAAGTACGTGGCGATGTTAATTTCTACATGCAGCGGAAATATAAAAACTGGTTAAAATATCAATTAAGTAAGGCTTTCAAAATTGTGCACTCGTCGTGAATCGCCTAAACCTTAACACATTATGAACGTTCTTCATTGTTGTTACTTACACGGGATGTGCAACTGAGCAACGAAAATATAAAACTAGTATACTTCCCTCGCCAAACGCGGTAACGATAACAGTTATACAGTTTGCTTGAAGTACGTTACTTATATCGCATATTGTGTGTTTCTGTAAATTCATTAAATTTGCATTTCTAAAAATCCACCTTGTACTTACAAATTAAGAATGTCTTGATAAACCCAGTAAAATTGTTTGAAACAATTTTCCTTACATGAAGCAGGCCTGCAAATGTGACAAATCTAAAACAAAGTGAAACAGGATGCATATGACGATTACCTAAGAGACAAGAATGAATCTTCAAGTCGAATTGTTCAAAGCAAATGTTAATGATATGAGTTAGAAATATCTATAGAATATTGTAGCATATGACCAGGTAGCGAATGTGTGTGTGTGTGTGTGTGAAAGGAGGGGGGGGGGATGAACCATTGCACTATATAAACCGAATTATTTTGTCCTACTACTTCACTTGCATTGTTATGTAAGGAATAAGTGTAGTGTACAATTCTATAACTAAATATATTGCTTAAATACAGCCTTGTTTGCAATAGCTAGAAAATGCAGAGAACATTTAGAAACCTTGGGGAAGTGTGCGTGGCTTAAGCATTATTTCATTCTGTAATACCTGCGTATAACTTTTTACCGTCTACGCACGTAACCGAACAGTACTTAACAGCTGCCTCACACTGAAAAAAAGTATAGTTGCAGGTACAATACTTCGTTAAAATAGGGACCACAAAACAGTTAGATTGTCGGTTCTACTCTGATCTGTAAAAGCAACAAGGTTCGATGTTCCTGCTACAAAACCGATTGTTGAAAGAACTGTCCAGAGAAGTACCGACAGCCAAACTGATTTGTTGTCCCTATTTTATCACAAGTATGGTAGCTGCAACTATACTTATTTTTCAGTGAACATGACGTAGTTCATCGCGCAAGTTGGGTACAGGATGGCAAAAACTCCTGCTGGACATACCTCAAAATATTATGGTACAAGGTTCCTAGAATTTTCGTCACAGTGTCCGAGACTATTCACGACAAAGTACGAGAGAAACGATGTATCGATATTTTGTACCTGAACAGTGAGCACCGGATGTAGCCTATATCGAGTGTAGAGCAGGAATTTATTCATATCGTTGTGGCATCTCTGCATTCCGTGGTCCTCCCAGACTGCTGAAGTTTACAAAAAGGGCAGGATATATTTATACAGTCGCGATGTGCCATGTGAGAGGCAGTTAGAGTTGAGGCCGGCTTCGAGACATGCAACAAGCTCGCGCGCTAGGAGCGACGTGGAGAGGGATTCGCAACTTACAGGAACTTTGATAGCGTTGTGTAAGCCCAGCCAAGGATGGCAGCTTGTCTTCAAGGAGCAGGGGGAAGTGTTGACAGAGTGGATGGTGGGCGACATGGGACTGTTTTAACTCGTGACGCACGAACGAACCAAGCCGACAACATGCCGACGCCGCGCCGGGTTAAAAAATATGCCCGCATTCCAGACTCCTCACTTCAAGGTAGGTACCAAGCGTGTCCCCTATCCAAATAAAAAAGTTTCCCCCCAAATAAAAAACACCCTCCCACCCCTTCCCGCATTTTATGAGGATAATTTGTCGAGCCCGACTTGAACCGTTCCAAGTTCGAGTCAGGGTAAACTGCCTCCGACGACGTTTGCCGAACGTGTGTCGCGCCTAAGTACTTGGCCCCCTGTCGTGAGGTCGCGGGTTTGATACCTCATTAAATTGCTTTTGGGAACGTATTTATCTGTTGTCACGAGGCTAGATACCGACGTAGTTAATTAACTGTGCACTGTGCACTCGACGAGTTACCCGATGCTGTTGGTTACAAGGATTAGTTTTTTATGAACGTAATTCCGATGCTCTTTTCCTAGAATACAATAACCGTGGCGATACTCACTAGATAAACAAATTAATCGCCTTGTTTCGAAAATACTTACCGTATCATATGCCTTGGGAGTTAACATTTTTATTGTATGAGCAATGTTACATTCATTTCAAAATTATTTCATCGAATAACATTTTGACTTTGAAGATATTCATATACTTCACTTTTCACATTTAGCATATCTAAAGACGTATTACCATTGTTTATAATATTTACTTGTTAGGTTGTGTGAATGATTTAGATGATAATATGAACTACTATTTACAACTATAAAATATAAAGCTATTGACGTTAAATGTTTGTGAATATATACATTTAAAAATATAAAATTTTATAATTATTAAAAATTAATTGTACAGCGAAAATATAAAGTAGGCTACTAACTAACTAATGCTAAGAAACGAAAAATAACTTTAAACATTTAAATTATTTAATTCTCATTCTTAGATTATGATATAGAAAGTGTACTTGAGAGTAAATGATTTTTGCAACATTACATTGTAAGTAATTATTTTCAATTGCAGGACAAAGCGGTTCGGAACGTACAGGTTGCCCGGAACGTCTATCTAAATTAGGCCTATGTGTTTGTGGTATATGTAAACAAGGAATGTGAAACCGGTGCCAAAATGTTCAGACGGAAGCCAAGTTTCTACGTCACATATTGAAGTAACTGAGTTATATTGCAGCAGGTCCAGTGTACTGGAAACCGGATATGTACACTAATCACGTAAAACACAGTGTATGTTGTGGTAGAACGAAACACAGTGTATGTTGTGGTAGAACGAAACACGATCGCCGTTAACAGTGCATATGAACTTCCAGGCGACATATTGAAAGATTCCGCCTGATGTCAAGAGCATAAAGACGTGAGTGCGAGAAGTTCAAGAACACAGGATCGGTTGCAGAGTTACAGAAAACTATCAACCTTGGCTGAAAGTGTGGAAGCTGTGAGATGGCCTTCAGCGCGAAGTCCAAAGAAATAGGTGCGTAAGGCCACACATGAATGAAAAAAAAATTCACTACACAAGATCTTGCATTAATGTCTACTGTTTATTGCAAGCGAATCGTTCAAGTATTGCTTCCCAATGAGACCAAATGTCTTCATTACTTCGCGGTCGAAATTTTATCACGTGTAGAGGATGTTGATGGCTATCACAAACCAGTTGCCTTTTACGACGAAGTGATTTTTTTTGGTCTGTTGTCCAAAGAATCACCATAACGTGCTCATGTGGTGTTCAGGGCCACCTGGTGAGGTGATGGAGAGTACCACAGGCAGCTCAAAGACGAATGTTTGATGCGCGCTTTCATATGACAAAATTATCGGATAATTGCTGCTCGCTGAGACAACCATCACCTCTATAATATTTCTCAGTTGCTTGACTATCACCGCAATATCAAGTTTCAAATGACCGTACACCACCACACTGGATTGAACCCTCGAAAACCAGCCACTGTTTCCACATGCTACAATTTGGAATGAATTGACCGGGAATAGAACACGCATTACAGTACATGTACTACACCGGAGATATCGTAGACATCACTGAAATGAATAGTTACGCTTGAAGGCGAAATAGAATATCGTATCTTAGTGACAGCTTAAAATCACTCACTTTTAAAATAAATTATTAAAAAGTAGGTGACATGAATCGTCAAAGAATTATTAATTTATACTCTACATTAACGAGATTGGTGAATGGAAAACCGAAAAAAAATTGTTAAACTATACATGGTGCATTTTAGTGTGGCCAGTGTGGTTATCTGCATAGCGTTGCATGCCCAGACAACAAACTTGGCAGTTGCAACTGCATTCATGAGGAGTTTGTGAGGACTTTAGAAGTTCATGCACACTTCCAGAAAACTCGTTCGTGAGCAAGTGTTTTACGTCATGTCACTGTCAATGACATAAATAATGAAAATAAAAGCTTTACCTAACTACTTGAAGTACTTCGTTGCCTAGAGATAAACGATATTTCGTACTAAAAGAAAAAAGAATGCAAAACATCGTTCTTCTAGGCAACTACTGCATACTGGTCAAATCATTAATAAGGCGATATTGCAATAGATTAGTCCATCCGCGTAACCCTTAACGCTTGAACGATCTTGGATCTCATATGCACAGAAAATCAACGATTATCTAGGAAGCCGCCTGAAGTACTAATTTTGTTTGGAAGTTCAGTTTGAGAAGTGAAAGGGATGATTTGATAATTATTTGTCAAATAAAAAAAGTTAATAACGCAGTATAGTTTAATTGGCTACACAGACACTTTCTAACACCAGTATTGTAAAAATTCACAGACTATTATGTGTGTTGCGGCGTAAATTTCGGTACAAATAAAATAATTTGAAAGAAAGAGGCGGTATGCTGCTTTTACGCATAGCTAAAATTTCAGTATATTGTAAACATTTCATTGTGTACCAAATGAAGAACTTTTTTTTTTGTAACGTGTGGCTTAATGTACTTGAACAACCACTCGTAATGACATTTAATTTACAGCAGTTATAAAATCATTTAATAGAAATAATTACGGAATTTTAAATTTATTTTTCACCGTCCTGATTAAAAATGCGTTTGATGATTGCAGGCCGATATTAACGAAATTAATTTTATTAATAGAATTCAGAGAGTGTTGTAACTTTCCAGTACTAATTTTAACTCTTGAGAAATAAGGGTAGGGTTACCTAAACGTATTAACAATACATCGGACTAGCTGTGTAGTAGGCAACCTTAGCTGATAATGTTACACATCTTAATCCTTTGCAGTACAAGAATATTTCATCATTGTAATGTCTTGAGGTAAATGAATCAACTATGAAACGATTTTACCGTAGAGATTCTAAAATTGTCATAAGATGCTTCTGTCTCAAAAATTAAAAGTTTGGTCTCTAAATATCGTTTCTCTCTAAACAAATAGACTACTGCTGTGCCTGATGAGTAATATATGTTTCTCAAAATACTAGTACAGCATTTGTTTTCATTCTCTCACTCAATGATTTTGATATGACATAAAACAAGCACTCTGGAAGTGTAAATGCTTCATGAATGTAGTACAGCTATACCAGTTTTGCTGTCGGGACACATAACTTCAGCAGGTAAGAAAATTGGCTACACTAACGGGTACCATGCGTAGTTCAACAATTTTTTTTCCACGCACGAATGCTCTAAAGAATGCATACGTTTATCGTCTCGCGTGCTCAGAGTAGGGTAAATTGACGCTCACAGGACTACAGGGTTGCCTGTATGTGGAAGGAACGTCAGTGTGATACATACGGCGTTCTATGTGGCCACGACAGCTGCGCGCAGTAGTAAGATGAAGGAATAAGACAGCACTTCTTCACTCTGCCGAGTGGATGGACCAATTCGGCAGTGAAAGATTGCTTCCCATTCGAGCCACTCACTTGGCGCAAATGGAATCAGACCTTTCGAGGAAATTTCCTACACTTTGTGTGAATATTCGACGCAATAACACGCTGGGAAATTTCCATTTGAATGGAACACCAAAGAGAGACTCATGTGCCGTCAGTGACGCGAGAAGTAACATACATGCTCTCTTATCTCCCAGATTTACACCTATTGAAATAACAATTCCACTACTCATAGACTCTACGGTCCGAAATAAGAATTTTCTGATTAGTTCAAGTACTAGATAATTGAATAACTTTATCAACAGTAAAGGTGAAGTATGCACAAGATTTACAAGCCATAACAAATGTATTCAAATTTTCCAAAGGATTTGACAATATGTGAATGCGTGGCCCAATATTAAACACGTGACTTTTTTTTCTAATTTAAAACATTATTTACTATACTTATTTACGCCTTAAAATGTAAACGAGTTAAGCAAATCTGTATATTGTATCGATTTATAAAGATGAATACTAGTTATGCCAAAATATATGTGTTTATGATGATTCTGAAACACGTTACTAAAATTGACCAGTGTATTTCCGACGTGAAAAAAACAGATACAATGCCACCAATGTCCATATAAAATTTTCAGGTTTGTTAAGCCCCTAAAGTCGACGTCAGAAAATCATACGTTATGGAAAAGTATAATTAGTACTGGTGCTTGAGGAATAAATTTTATTGTACAAAATAATTAAATCACGATCTGGAATAAATTAAAGGTATGCGCACAATACGCCCCCGTTCATTTGAAAATTGCGCTCTGTTGTTGCAGAAAAATGTTAATGGTCTCAAAAAGTGATATTTTATGCTTTAATGTAAATCAGTGCGTAGTAATTAGTCAGTGAAGTACTCTTGTTGCAACTCTCTAAGACTCGCCGTTTACGTGTAAAATTCACCTAAAAATGTCAGTTGTGGCAACAGCCTGGTGGTTAGGCAACACTTGCTACACACAAGGGTACACTAACGTGACTGTCACGTAGTGTCACATGCTCAATAATTTTTGGCACTGACAAAGTGGCAGTAATTAGGAAAGATCCTACACGGAACTAAGTCGTGATTGTTTATACATTATGAAGCAAGGGAACCGAAACGAAAAAATCAAATAAAGTTTTAGTACAATTGCCATATACGTTCAAAATACAATTGTATGTGGAGAAATATACTAAATATATCGAACGTCACGTAATAAATAATGCATATATAAACACAATGAAAATACGAACGCCGTTAAATAATTTCTGCGCACAGAAAGAAAATCCTTGGAAAATTATTTTGTAGTAACCACATAATAATTTTATGATAGCCACAACATTTTAGTGGTATCAATAACATATTTGTGTGGTGACCACAAAATTAATTTTGCACGGTAAATACCAACAAAATATTTTTTTACGTGCTCAGTTACGAAATATTATGCTATTTAGTAACTGTAACTATGAATAATGATTACAGTTTATTCGTGTGAACGTGTTTTAAAAAAATTGTCAATAATAATTTTTAATGTATAAAGTAAAACGGTAAATTAAAGAACTAAAGAATTACAAGCACGTAACTTTTAGTTAATGTAAACCAAACATTTTGATTTTACCAAATACTTTGACAAGTAGACACATATACAATCTAATTAATAATATGCTATAAAAAGATACGTGTTATACTGTATTATTGCATATCTGCATTTTAAAAAGCAACATGTTTAATTAACATTCAACATAAAACACATGCATAATGTACATATGGCGTTTTTTCAAATCACTTTATTTGAAGAAGTTTTATACAGATGTTATATCTAAACGTATGCGTATCTATTTCAAGTATTTGTAGTTCTGTATTCATAATAATTTACGACACATGAAACGAAACATACATGACTGCATTATAAAGTTACCCGTATTTAAAAATATAAAATGACTTGACAAACTGTACTATTGTAGACATACGCCACTGCGATATATGTCGTTCCAGAAATCTTAGAATGAGACTAAGAAAAACAAACAATGAAAAAAGAAAAAAAGAGATAAGTCTAGTTGGCTGCAGTCAATACATCCATAGACAAAAACAACAACTAAAAAAGAAAAAGAAAATTAAACAGCCAAAAATAAAAGTCGAAATACAAAACAACCTGTAAAACTCAGGAAATCACAATAAAGACAGCACAGACAATACTGGGACGAATACAATAATGGACACAAGACAGCATAACGACGACGTCACAGACAACAGACTAGACGACACGACGATGAAGACACAAAAGAACACAGTCGATTTCTACCAAAGATCTACTTTTTACGACGTTTCGGGAGCAATGGCGTATGTCCACGATAGTACAGTTTGTCGTTCTGTCCCATTGCAAGAAGCATTCAAATAATTATAAAATGACTTAAATTTGTAGTATTTTTAGAGCAAGCTTATAATCTTTAGCGTTATGTAGAAGTAACTAAATGAGAGGCAGGACTGTAGTAGTTTCACTGACTATAAAAAAGCAATCACTCCACAATATAAGTGCGCTTTTAACTTTAATTATTGGAGGGGGGGGGGGGGTACTATACTGAATATTTCAAGCTGCCAGAGAGAGCCGATGTGATATAATTTACACGGAATAAGTGTAATATATAAATATATATTTATTTACATATAAGTGAAATATAGGGCTGGACATGTGTATATGCTAAGTCGGAGGGAGAGAAATCCTCAGAACAAAAATAATAACTAGGGAAAATTTTTTGTAACATTGGGCTTAATGTGATTCTAAATTGTGGTAGATGGCCTTACACGAAGAGATTGAAAATGTATAAATGGACAATAAGTGACAAGCAAATGGCATTAAGAGGAGTTTTTGCCAGTGTCAAACTTCCACGTTTGAACAGCGGAGCGATAAGGGCAAGAGTACCACGCTCGTCGGGAAGCATATAGTCTCTATTCAAAGGAGGGCAAACTGGCGTGCAAGGTTTTCGTTGAAGTCTTTTTATGGGACTTTAAGTGGTGAGCCAAAAATGTTATGTTCAGATACTATGAAGTTAAGACCATCGTATGCCTCTCGCTTCGCATTTACTCATTCAGGTGGTATTTTCAGAGCCTCAGCAGTCTGAAAAAAAACAGTTTTCAGCCATTTTAAGAGGGCTGGAAATCATGTTTATAACAAGCGTGCAGAATTTTTTAAAAAAGCATAGAAGCGTAGTTTCAAGTGTATGTTCTTCTCATAGATAAACGTAGTGGGAATAAGTTAAACAGATTCGAGTAAAAAAGAATAGAGTAAAATGGGGCAAGAATGCGCGTCGGGTAAGAGTGCGTACATGGTTTTTCTACGTGAACGATTTTCTGCTGTTGATCACTGTGTTTGCTGGACGAAGGAGACATTCCGGATAGCAAGTTGGTGTAGTGTAATTTTGTGCTTCGCGAACTTAAGCTTCTTCAAAAATTATGTATGTAAAAATATAATTTCAGTTCCACAGATATATTTCCCACAGTATCTGTCACGTATTTATGAGAAGAACGTAGGAAACTGTCTTCTGCATTGTCTTGCCATCTGCTGTTATACTATTAAACTATTTGAGGGGCAAGAGTGCGCCCGTAGAGAGGGGCAAATGTGCGCAATGCGTACTCTTGCCGCACGTTTACATTTAGGACATAACGATCGTAAATGTTTTCTCGGTTCTTGGATTTCTTCAATAATTTTGTATTATATTTCTAATATTAGTATTTAGTGTAACACAACATAATTTTCTACCCCATATAATTTTTATATTGACGGGACAAGACTAACAACTGTTGCGAATAGCGTTTCTAAAGCAGTTAGTGAACGTGATAAAAATGGTGTGTGGGAAAGGTTGCTTCAGCAGAGAGAGCCAACTTGTCACTGCGATTTGCTGCATGTCTAGTGGTGAAAATTACGTACCTCCAGCACTAAACTTTCCACGAAAAAGGCAAAAGGGAAATCTGTTCAATGGAGCGCCACCAGGGGCAAAAATGTTGTGTTCAGACTCAGGTTACATTAACTCAGAATTATTCGTAGAATGGTTAAATAATTTTGGAAAACACGCTCTAGCTTCTAAAGAATATCAAACTCTACTCATGTTTAGACAACCACTCTTCACATCTCAGTCTGAACGCAGTTTTGTACTGTAGGGAGCGTAGTATTAATATGCTTACAATTCCACCTGATAGTAGTCACAAAACCCAACCATTAGATCGTTGTTTTTTTTTTTCAAAGCATTTAAGGACTTCTTCTCGTAAGCATCCGACTAATGGTTGCTGGAAAACACTGGGCCTCGTATAACTCAGGTTCTCGCAGTAGAATTGTTTTGTATTGCGTACAACAGATTTGCAACCGTTAACCAATATATAGAATCATTTAAAATATGCGGAATTTACCCATTCAATCGCCACATGTTCATTTAAATTTCTAGCCATCATCTGTGACTGACACATTTGTTAAAGTCCTTCATCCTCTTTTGAGATTACGATTGATACATTTAACCTTCTTTCTCTAGTCTTATTGTAACATCATCATACACTTTTAATCCGAATTCAACAGAACATTATTCATGCCCCAATCACTCAGCCAAACCAGCCCACTTCTGACATAAAATTTGATGATCTTTCACCTTCTCTCTCGAATGTTGGGGTAACACGATCATCCACTTATAATCCAAGTACAGCAGAACAACCTACATGTTCTAGTCTATCCGATGTTTTGGTACAGTCGTCTAATAAAAAATATTGCAACAGACGAAGAAGTGTTGTTTCTTCACAATACATTTCGTCCGAAGCTAGAAGAAAGGAAAATCTTAATCGGAGGTAGGAAAGGAAGAATTCCGAAATTGTGTCTAGAACACCATTTAGAGAAGATCAATCTAATGATTCGATCCAGATTATACGTGTATGGATTGGTGGGATGAGTCAAGTTGTAATTATGAGAATATTGGCAAATTTGTTCGTGATTACTATTAAAGTAATGTTCTTTATATATAAGCCAACTACTTTGTATCATGTGAAACTGTTTTTTATGGGTATATCAAAGTTCTGACTGAATATATTACCGTAACAACAACCCAAACTGGACTAGAACATGGCATAAACTTCTATAATGTATGTTATTTATTTTTATAGCAGGCTGTGGGGTTGGAAGTTATTGCGCACTTATTCCCTACTTAAAACACATTCCTGCCCCACTGTTAGGTAAAAGCTAGTTTTCGCATGAACATTTTTAAACGCGTTTTAATTAATTAAATAGTATGTTAGCTGTATATTGTCAAAGTACAAGAAACAAAACATAATATACAACAAATAACCAAAGTGACTTGTGGATATAGAAATTTGCAATCGAGAAAATTTCGTCACAAGTAAGATGCATCGTCTTACTCTACGCGTGGCACGAAACAACACCATACCGCGCCTGACGAGGACTTCTCTTAAAAAATTGACGTCATGCTCAACAATATTTCAGGCTGCATACATCCTAGACATTCATACATCCTCGTCCAAAAGAACATAGATTTATGTGAAAACTATTGCTATTAAAGCTTATTTCCAATGCGACCTTATTCTGTTTGATTATGTAAAGATCTCACGTTTTAAATGTGTCACTGCAACATCCTAAACACTTTATTTTTCTTGCCTGTTAATAAAACCTCTAAAAAATGTCATAAAATATGTGTACAACTCCTGAATAACTATACAATGCTTACCTTATTTAACAAAAATCAACTGGTTTATATTTGTGACACGATTTAGAAGACCGTAATTTTATTCAAAGCCTTATTAATCAAAATTTCAGAAAACCAATTACTGGCAAAAATGAGCACCATGCGAACGCTTCGTTATTTACTTCATTCGTAACGTTTTCAAATGTTTCTGAAATAAAAAATAAGTAGTTTTTATTTCTCTCTGTTGTATTTATTAAGGATTCAAATTGCAGGCTAGATCCAAAAAGTGCGTGATACAATATTGATTTTAAAATGCATATATCAAAGATGTGAAAACATTGGTCGAGATTTCATTGCTTTATAAATGATTCAGTTCTGTGTTCTTTATTCACAGGTATGGCACTTCAGGTGGCCTAAGCCGTGACATTTAAAATTACTGAATTACGGTAAGTCTGTACTGTGATCATCTGAGACAGAACGTTTGTGTTTTCAACCAGATTTCTCCTTAAAGAAATTAAACTAACATATAAAAATATTTTTGTTATATATATATATATATTGTATTCTATACAGATTGTGAACGCTTCAGTTGGTTGCGTCAGCTTTGTTTGTTTGACAAATATCGGCGTATCAATGTAGAGCAGGAGAGAGCTGATAGTTTACAATATTTTTTTAGAACCATTTAAAAATTAATTCTGATCGATAACAGTCTTTGAGGTGTAATTGCTACAGTCGTAAGGTACCAACGTGTGCAGTGAACCATCTATGCCCGTGTTTGTGAAAACACGAGAGATAATTTCTGTTAAAATTAATACACAGCTCGCGAGTAGAGTGACTGAAAACCCGCCGTGTACAGTCAATGCAGCCATCGCGGACAGAAGGGCGTAATTTACCAGGTTGTCAGCGGATACAAAGTTTCCAGGGTTAATCTTGTAGAGTGCGTCGAGAAGAGCAGAAGGACGCAGCTGTCCACTCATTAGTCTGTGCCTCGCCAACCGGCCAAATACATGTGTTCTCTGCCTCCTCCATTCCTCTCCCTCTCTTCTTCCTCTCTCTTTCCATCTTCCCTTCTTCCTCTCTTCCTGCACCGGCATCTCGGCCTTCAGCTGTTTCTTTGTTCTCGCCTGAAGGGAACGAGGGAAGATTTATTTTGTGCTAGAAATAAATCACATTGACCTAGTGTAGAGGATCAAATATTTGTCTTGGACTTGTGCGAGTCTATTCGCAGTAACTTAAATCATGACCACTGAAATGTCTCGAAAACGCAGGTTTAAATCGTCTTCTAGGCAAAATTTTAGTGATGTAAAATTCGATCTTAATAAAATATCATTTTTGGTAACAGTAGAAAATATACATATTAGCATATTATAACAAAATAATTATATCACGATAAAACATACCATTAGTGATTTAACACTGAAAATCACATTCAAAATATCCTCATTCGTACAGATAATGTAAAACATTACCAATAATGTTACGAAAATACAACATTTTTAGACGTTTTGCTAGCGTAAATTTTTTTAAATTCTTATGGTACCTTCAGAAACCCATTGAAAATTCATGGGTTTATCAAACGCTTATAGAAATGTTATCTCGAATGCTAACTATAATATTTATAAAGCAAAACTTTTCATTTTAAGGCAGTTAGCCCCGTGTTAGTATGAGTTCAGATAGTTGTGACTGTTTAGTTTAATACACGTGGCTAACAAAGTAAATGTGTTTTAACAATGTCAGTTAAATTAACCCGGTAATTACATGAAGACAATATTTCATTTTATAACTAGCAGTCCCCCGCGGCTTTGCTCGCGAGTATTATTCGTAACTGATAATATTCACTTTAATTAAAAAACATCTTTGTACACAAGATTGGTACCTACTTCAGTCATCAAGAATTAGAATGTCCAAGCGGCTAGTTGAACTAATTCTGCAGCAGAATAAGTAGCTATAGCTGTCCAAGCGAAAAGCAGTCCTAAGTTTGTCCCTGCCACTAACAGCGACTTCGCCTGGGCCTTATTTATAGCCCAGCCAATTTGAGGTTGTGGTGTATTTACAGACACCTAAGGTAAGAGGTTAATCGAATGAAAAACATATGTTTACCCTGTGCACAACCATTGGTGACGGTGCCCTCAATTATATATTTTCAAAATATTCACTTTATCTATATTGCCATTACAAAGTTTCAGTGGGTTAATGTTTCGCGGAAACGTATTTGGTGCCCCAAACTTGAGATTAGTGAGATGATATATCGTCGGTTTACTGCCAAAAGTGACAAAGTCAAAATGAGATAAAATTATAAAAATGCTAGGAGGATGTATATGTTGTTCACGAACAATTGCCCAATTTTAAAGTCTATTCGTCGTTTCGTACTGTTGTGTCACAGTATAGTAACGTACCACATTTTTGTTAATATCTACAATTTAATACTGTTTTTAAACGAAATAGCATTTATGACTTAATCACTTTTGGTAGTATACCGACGATATGTCAGATGATATTGTAGAGGAACCTAAGTGGAAAGCGAACTGCAATTTTACCCCTTTTAAAGACTACATGTAAATTGCACTAATTCGATCTGCCTTGTGGTTTTTGTGTGTCAGAATTGAACGTTCGCACGCAGCTTTTAACGGAATTCGAGCCCAGAACATCCCGGAATTTAGACATGAGTAACAAACAACTGCGTCACGTAACGTTGAAATAATTCATGAATATAAAATTGCATTAAAAAAAATAATATATCTGTGTCCTGGGACTCATAGAGGTTGTACAACACCACGTCTCGATAGATTACTGAAGAGTGAAACACCTGTATAGGTTGTTTCTCGCTGCTCGTTCCCGCTTTTCTGATCGTCTGCCTTGAGTATTGAGCAACTTAGTTTTATTCTTAATAATCACATTTCTTATAACGAAAAAAAATTACATACATATTTTTTTAAATATTTACGTAAGCATCACTCTGACGCGAACAACGCCTCAATATCTCTACTGGTTAGATATACGTATATCATGAGTTGACGGAAAACAAATGTTTGTGCTTTTTCACCCTTTTGGGTGTCAAATTTCGAAATATTTTAAATTCATATCTTAGACATTTGTATAAGTATCCAATTAAAGTGCAAATCACGACGCTAGCCCGTTCAGTCGAATCAAAATAGATTATTCATTAAAAAAAACACATATGACCACTGCACAGTATTGATAAATCTAACTTCGAAAAATCTTAAAACCGTTCTGCGATAATTTCTGTAATCATCATCCTGAAGCAAAAATTAATTGTATATCTCATTGGGTTCGATAGATATCGAGGATTTATCTAAAACATTTTCAAGGTTTTTTCAACACCTAAGAGAGTAAATTTCGAAAAACTATTGATCCACGTTTTAGAATACTTTATTATTATCTCGTGGACGTAAAAAACACAACATTAGCCCGCTGGGTTCAAGATATACCGACGATTAATTGAAAACGATTTTCACCACTTTTCACCCCTTTTCACGTCCTTAGGTTGCGAATGTCGAAAATTCCTGAAATTACTTTTTAGGTATTTGAGTAAGCATCAGTCCTAAACAAAAATCACGTCACTATATAAAAAGCTATGGGATCGATATATATCGAATGTGAGTCGGAAACACATATTACACCTTTTTTAACCAGTTTAGGGCCGATTTCGGAAAACAAATTTTAAATGGTATTTGGGATATTTATATAAGCACCAATTTAAAGGAAAGAGCATTTCAATATCTCGATTGATTCGATAGATATGGAAGGTTAATCGAAAACACATTTCACGTATTTTCACCCCTTTAAATAAAGAATTTCGAAACGTCTTTGAGTCTTGTCATAGACATTTGTAAAAGTAACAAATTAAAGTTAAAATCACGACGATAGCCAATTGTGTTTCAAAGATATAGACGATTCATAAAAAACACATTTTGCCCCTGTTTACTGCCTGGAGGTCGAATTAAAAAAAAAACCTAAAACTACTTTTTGGGTATTTACGTAAGCAATATTTTTAAGTGAATATCAACTCTCTATCCCGAAGGGTTCGATAAATATCGATAGTTGATTGGAAACACATTTAAGGTCTTTTCACCCCCTTAAATGTTGAACTTCGAAAAATCCTTAAATTAGCTAATATGAATTTTTACGAGTGTCCTATTAAAGAAAAAATCACGATGATAGGCTGTCGGGTTCGAGTTCTATCGACGTTTCTTCGGAAACACATTTCACCCCTTTTCACCCCCTTAGAGATCGAATTTCGAAAAATCCCTTCTTAGTGCTCGCCTACGACCTGAGGGGAACCCGCACAAAAAATTTCACGATTCTAGGTTCAGTGGTTTGGGCTGCAGTTTTTTATGTCAGTCAGTCAGTCAGTCAGACAGTCAGCTTTCATTTTTATATATAGAGATTATATATAGAGAGATAACTCAACAACTTGCTGGAACGTACATAAAGCCAGGGAGTGAGTGCAATTAAAATTTATCGTACATTAACTGCGAACTCGAAGATTTCACTTACCTTTGCATCAAACCCTCTTTGTAGTCGAAGTCGATTTTGGACTAGTGTGACAAAATAAATAACCAATCTTACACGTGCAAATATCAGAGCTGCTTAGGCCAATATTTATATTATAGGTAATTAAGTTATTTTCTGAATAACCCTATATTTCTTATTAGCAGTATTGGAAGTAAACACATGTTCCGTTTCGTACACAAGTAACCGATGTATTCTTGCTGGCTGGTGTTTACAATATGTCCGGCATCTGAGATAAACTTTACGCTCACAAACGTAATTACAACCATGTTACCCTGGAAAATAAATAGCCTTAAAGAATAGAAAATGTGGTTTAAAATTTTTAGATGTGTTATAATAAAAGCGTGTCTACCGATTGAATCACCCCGCTCTCCCATTTTTCCCCTTAATCAAGAATTCAAATTGAGAAAACATCTGAAAGTTAAATTAATTTAAACAAGTTAATTGTAAAACTATCTCTGTGGTCACCTTTCTAAGTGAAACACAATGTAATACATCTGAATGATTATGACAAGACTCACTTGTGTGTGTACTTAAAAATCAAGAACAAATATCCGTAATGCGTATCATACATTCGATTTTCTATCCGATTGTTTCCACCAGGGGCGTTCAGATTCTATTGACATTTGCACTAGCAATGTCTATTGGCACTTCGGTTGTTCTTGTCTGTAAATTATATTTCATGTTAATCGCCACCTGGTTTTTTGTAATTTTTTATACTTATTTTGTCAACTATTTTTTTTAAATCCAATCTACTGATCCATGTCATTTACACTTATTATTCCTACTGAGCTTTTATGGACAGAACTGGACTTTCCGCGTCGTGGTTAAGAATTGCATGATTTCCAGAGTGTGAAACACGAGGCTTTAGTCATTGTCTTCATTATCAAAGTATACTCTGTTTCATATAAGTTTGGATAAATCACACAGCAACTTATGGGCAATAATTTTCAGTATCTTGTGATCTGTTGTACATTGCAAGACATTTTTAGCTCTGAAATGAACCTGAAATGTCCATTTTAGCATTTGTACTGTAAAGTTTGTCTTTCGTAGTGACACAAATAACAAAATATTACAAATTATTGCCCATAAGTTGCTGTCAGAATTATCCAAACTTATTTGAAATGGAGTACACACCGTCCACTGTAATGGTTTGTGTTCTGAAATTTAAAATAACTTCTGATTATGGCCAATCATATCTTCTCTTGAAGTCCATTCGAAACACTTCCTGGGGAAACATACTAAATGACATCAGATGCGACATTAAATGTAGACTGAGTTCTGGCGACATAATTATAAGATATAGACTCGCTAAGGATAGAGATAATCAGCAGGATACATCGTGTCTTTTTTTACTAATGAAAACGTCATATATTAAGGGCTGGTTCCCGAGTTTTTTCAGACTGCTGCCAATAACTCAAATATTTTTTAACCAAAAGTTTTGAGAAAATTTGAGTCAATGTGAAATCACACGATGCACAATACTGTGGATGCGTTTTTTTAAATAATGTACCATTCGCCAGCAAAAAAAAATAATTTCCTTAATTTTTGCTTATTTTCACAACGAAAAACGTGGTACTTTGGGTAATGAAATCTAAAAAACCGTTCAGTATAGTTCTACAAAAAAATTCAGCTAAAAATTATAACATATGAGTGACAAAACTGTGCAGCGAAATTTTGATATGAGTATTACGTAGCAAAAAAAAAAAAATTTCGAAATCACTGCAAAACTCTTTAACAAGGCCTTAAATTGATATTCGGAGCGCTTTTGAAAGTGATATACTGATATGTGTGACCAGACGAGACTAATATATACAACCGTTTGAGGTAACGTGAACCCAATGATGACTATAGTAAAAAATATCCAGCAATTAACAAAATTGTAATTTACATCAACCCTATTTAAAAGTTACCCTAAACCTATTTCATTCTTGTAATTTACTATATAAATAATGACAAAGCCACTAGCTATTGCCACGCGTATAACGTGTTTTTCTAAGATGTAAAAATATAAACTGGAGGGTTACGAACCACTGCTACGAAATTCCTGGCGTGACAACATTTTTTTGGAAAATTATTTCGGGGAAGGGTCTTTTTTTATGGACAGGCCTGTACGCCTGGTACGTAGGCAGTCCGCTGTTAGCCTATGTCTGATTGCCTACCTTCCAGGGATAATGCTTGCACAACGTCCACTATGTTAAAGTAGAGATCGCATCGTGGGAGGAAAAAAGCGAGGAAAACATCGGAAAAGTCATTCATTAAGTGCAGCTCTAGTAATCATTTCGAAATGCAAATAACTGTGCGTGACCCCGTTGTGGTTGGAGTACGTTACGTTTCCACTGATTACACCTGCACTGAAGTGGTATCAGGGTTAGTGATAGTGAGTAACTGCAGTTGAGTTTCACTAATGTTTTAAATCTTACTTAGAGCACTTACCTACCAGGTCGTTCTCTAATATTCCAAACTCATCTCTATCTTGAACATGTCAGTAAAGATTTATTTTATTTTCCTGGATTCACGTGGTATGCTTTATGCGGTTGTTTCCCGTCTACGTATATATTAAATCTCAATTTAAAATGTTATAGATAACTCGTTCAAACAATAAGTATTCTACGTAACATTATATAGACACACAGAGTGTAGCAAAGTAGGTCTTAAATATTTTGGACGAACTATCCTTATATTTAGAGGAACAAGAAATATAACATAGCCAATGAGTCCTAAAAATCACAATTTCTGCAGTATAGTTTACAGTACAGGATGTACAGTGAGCAGCGTGAGTGCTGGTTCATCTTAATGTGGAATATCATTGCCGCTGTTATTGGCAACTACCTACCAGACGAGTCGTATTTAATTTGATGGTATGCATTGTCCCATGTTGCATTCTACTGTAACGTGTTCCAGCTCACGTGCTATGCACTGTGGTTACTGAAACCTGTAGTAACGGAGCGTTTTCGGGCCTACGTTTACGTGACATTTTTGTTCCTCCAAATGTTAGGATTGCTACTCCAAAATATTGAAATGCAATTCTGCAACACTTTGTATTGCGATAAAACAATTTTTACAATCGTCCCACATAGTATTGTAAAATATAAATTTCAATATCATAATTCAAATATTACGCAAACAGACTGGAAAATATTTCAATATAGTAAAAATATTCCATAAATTATACACACAGTGTTTTTTTTTTTTTTTTTTCGTTTTTAAGTGACATTTTTAAAATTTATCATTTCCATTCGAGAATAACAGATGTTAACATTCTTCCCTATTTGTACGCTATGGCTGCAATTTTAGTAGGCAGGGGTTCCTTAGATAGGCTGCATTTGTATAAGTCACAGCATTCATGGAGCACTAAGGGTGGCGCTGACTGACGTATGTAATACAGTGTCAACTCTACGAGCGAGCCATTCAACTAGTGTATATACTTTGCAATTATAATTTTCTCCTTTGCGACTTAGAATGGTGACCATATTATTTTGTACGTGGGGAGTACGGTGTTAGTACAACGCATGTCTCTATGTGTGTGTTTCAAATACGGATGGCGTTTTCTCACCTTCAACAGTCTGAGAAAGGCTTTTTTAGTTTAGTCATTTTGAAAGGTCCAAAAAACCCGGTAGAAATAAACGTGCTTAGTTTTTAACTTATAGCGACATAGTTTAATTGTGTGTTCTTTAAATAAATGAGTATAATTCACGCTACGTAGTTTTGTAAACAAAGAATAATCACACTGCAAAAAACTTTAAGCGCAGCTAGAAATGTCCGTTACGGCGGTTCAAGGGCCAAAATTTTTTGCATTTGTTTTGTGATTTCACATCAAAGAAAATGTGATGAAATAAAAAAAGCTGGCAAATAATTTAATTTTTATTTTATATGGTTTGTTAACGTCCCCCGGTTTTATGCACATTTTTTTCAGGCTTAGTAAGGAACGGCTTGCGAACTAACTAAACCTAAGAAAACAACACAAACATCCAAGCTTAGTTTTTAAATCATATAAATAAACCTTTTACAAAGAAATATTGTGTAACGCAATATTTCAATAAGTAACATAGTTGAAATTCACAGCAACCCAATGGAAATAAATAGAAGTGAACATTTTCAGCGTCTTCAATAAGTGTTAAATATTTGGATATGATTACTTAAAATTTAATTTAAAAATTTAAAACATAACTATGTAGCACCCTCATTGGTTACTGGTGTCAATAATGAAAACTTCGTTGCCAAATATTTAAAAAAATAATTATTCTTTCTACTACAGCAAACATTTAAAAAGTCGAGGTTACTTCTTTTTCAAAATTTGTTACTTTAATTGCATGATAAAATATTGCTAAACCATGCAATATACTGAAAATAGAGACAATAGTTTTGGATCAATTAAATGCCTTCAAGAGAAAATTATGTGTATTTTACCTTGAAACAATATCTGCGTAATATCAAGGACCTGCTTACGCCGAGAGAAATAGTAACAATGTCGCTCACATGTTATAACTCCCAAGAAGTCGAATGCGGATTCGCTGACTTATTTCGTGTGGGGTGTACTATGACGCTCGGATAATATCCTGAGAGGATGTTGGTTCTCCGGGGAGGGCGGGAAGGCCTCAATTTCCAAGCATGGCTACACCACGGCGAGGGTCCTCGCCTCACGTCGCGTGCCTGGCCGGTGAAAGAAGCAGTTATAGCCTCGTCTCAGAGCGCGCCGCGCGTCAAATTCCCCGTCAACTCACGTCTCAATCTCGACCTCCCGCCCCGGCGAGTTTAAGTACTTCCTGTCCCGGACACGAGGAGGAAGGGGAGAGCAGGAGTTTTGAAAAACTCATTTCCGCCTTGCGGAACGGCGCGCGAAACCAGTTAACGTCGACCAGGACGAGGGCCTGCCGTTGGGATTCAGCCAGTCCCTCTTGACGGATTGCTGCTGTCGAGTTCTGAATCGTACGGCAGGGCTTGGCGGTTTGCGAGGTTACATTATACGTTTCCCGTTGGATGTTTTCCTTTCCGGTTAAAAAAAAAAGCTTACTGTACCACCAATATTTACATACGTTCTGCACTATAGGCAAAGAATTCGTTTGTAAGAATCATGCAGAATTCACGAGTGTTAAACACAAAAAAATTATAGTATATAATCTTAAACGTAAACATACACTAACACTTCGACAAGAAATCTGTGGAAAACAGGTTGTAACAGATAAACTCAAGGAAATTTTCTCGGATTTGAAATCAATGTTAAACAGTAATTAAATAGCGTAACACAGACGAATACGTGAAACAAAAACATAACCAGAAGTTAATAATTAATTACTTCAAAGGTAAGTGACAATTAATAATAACTAGAGTTACATTTTTAATTTTTGAAACAAGTATGTCAAAAAATATATAATTATATATTATAACTACTGACTTGCACGACGACTAGGGCATTTAGAAATATTACAGAACTAAGAGAGAATATTTATCAATGTAATTTCATAATCAGAAAAACGTGCACATTTAAGGCTTAAAATCACTTAATGCCATTCACTTTTAGAAATTTAAGTTACTTTGTCTTCGTTATTAAAAAATTGTATCGAGTTTTTAGTTAAGAATATTTTATGTGATTGCACATGGGGAAGAAGTCATTTATTTATCACTAGATGGTACTCCAGATGGAAGTGCTCCAGTAGAGCCTACGTAGGGCTTTCATTTTTAATGATTCATAATTAAGTTGATTTTGAAATGAAGCCGTGATTTTTGCAGCTAGATGACAATTCGAAACAACACCCGGCCATATTATCGTAGTGCAGGTAAAATACGCAAACTATGGCAAAATATTACACTTTTCTTTAATTTTCATTTAAAACATGCTTCCTTATTATATATTATTTTTATTTCATAAAATTATTCAGGATATATTATTTCATAGTGAAAGGAAATTCACCTGAAAGAACATTTTTTGCTATACTACATACCCGTAGCTGTAAAGTGTCATACTAATCTCAACCAACCTACAGAGCAGTTTATATTTAACACAATAATATAGCCGTCTTACTGAAAATGGCAGAGCTATTAACTTATGATAACATACCCATTAAATTATATAAAAAAATTATACAAAAATATTGTGCACAATTTCCTAGTGGTCAAACTGTATTGCTTTCTGTCGATTTGATGGTTAATACTTTATGCATAACACTATCCACTGTCCATTTGTGTTAAAACAATTTATTTTGTGTGTTCTTATAACAATTACTTTTCTTCTAGTAAATGAAAATAAGTAATTTTGGTCAGCACATAAAAGCGAGAGCTTAAGCGCTAATAAAGGTGTAGCATGAAGTGAAAATGGAGCAGCGACTTATTGGAAGTGCGGGAAAACACATAGAAAATCCATCAGTCAACGACAATGTCCACAACGTTTCCCCTATTCAATAATCGAAAACGATAACGAAGGACACTAACAGGGATTATCGTGGTGGGAGTTGGCTAGTCTGGTCTCTATTAATTTTACTTAAAATGTGACAACTCAGCTGTGGGCATAATACTTTTTCAGTAACTAGTGACCGGATTATATGACGCCATATGTCAACTAAGTAAGTGTATGTGAATTGCTGTCCCTGGTATAAGTGACATGCCATTTATAATTTTAACTATATTTAATCAATGCAGTCAATAAGAAAATCACTACAACTGAACAAACAGGATTTGAAGAAGTATTCATGCTTTGCTTACACGCAGTAGCTGGTTTACAGTAATTTAGTTTAGGGTAGAAAATAAATTTTCCGCAGGAGTCTACCTAAAACGGAATGCATTATAAGGGCGTGGTAGATGAAATAAGCGCTGAATTCTTCAATTGAGATTTATTCTTTTTGAAAGTCAAAATACAAAAACTATAAAACAGCAAGCCTTGACCATTATATTTGCAAACTTTATGAGCAAACATTTACCCAGGATGATGCATTTGATAAGCGTGATATCTTTCGCTGCAATTAAGTGTACGAGATTTCGGCGTCAGAGATTTTTTTCTTTCAGATAAACATTCACTGAGAAAAATGTTTGTGTAGAAAGCTGGCAAAAATTGCTGTCTAGGATTGCTATTTTTTATTTTTTGCAAATTGGCACAATTCTGAACTGATGCTTTTGGCACTGAATTATGAACCATTCACTCCTAATTATTGTATAACAATATTTCTCTCTGCACTGGAAAAAAAAACATTGTTGCAGTTACTACCATTTTGTTAAAATAGGCAAAGAAAGTTTGCAGAATTGACGGTAATACGTGCACTATTCTGACTTTTGTTTATGTATACTGCACAATATATTATGTCGAGGAGCAGAGCAGTTTCATACTTGCAAAGAGCAGATTCTTCCTCTACAGAGCAGATTGCTGTACGAACAATCCAGACAATGAAAACAGCAAAACTTGTTTCATGTCAGTAATTACACTAAATGAACTGTCTTTACTGTGTGAGGATTTGTAGAAGCTATGTTTGATGAAGGTCCGGTGATAAAAATTATTTATTTGAAGACCATGAATACTCCTAAATGATATACGCTCTCAATATTTTATCTAATACAAAGTTGTGAGACCATCGATCGTTTTCAGCATAGGCTAAATGTTAGTGACAGTATACCTTGTCAATAATTGAAAATATTAATAGACAATAGTAAATAACGTGATCTTTCGAAAAGTCATAATGAACATAACCCCGGGCACCCAGCAATTGAATATACTGTTTTCATCGACGTACTGTTTGTTTCTCTGGCGCAAGCGTTGTACAAATTTATTTATTGTGCGATGCTCCATATATTGTACTGAAAATCTTGTCGTTATGCTCTAAATATTTATAAAGAAAACGGGTTATTTCATAATAATGAGCTAAAATGAAAAAGAAGCGATATTGAAGTAACTGTAGAATGAATGAGAATAAAAGAATGCGTAAAACAAAATCCAGACACAATATACCATAGTGACAGGCAAATTAGCGAGTAAGAAACGTTATAAAATCATAAAAAGAGCAAGTTGTAGCTAAAAATAAATACGCAAGAAAATATACAGTGTTTTCCCATTAGAGTTAGTGTACCTGGCTCGCGAGAAGTGCTGTAGCTTGGCACGGAAGGTAATTTTCATGTGTAACTGTTAAAAATGTTTCCAGTGCGTTTATCTTCGAAAAGAAGACACACTACAAACTGTTTCCCTACAGTTTTAAAAATGTCGTCCGCTAATTTAAAACATGATTACTAAGTTCCTAAAAAGTGATACAAATGGCTTTCTCACGTTGCTGTAGCTGAGAAAATATGTACCGTGTTCGTGAAACGAAATTACAGAAGTGTGTGTGTGTGTGTGTATATATATATATGAAAAAGCTAAAGTGCACTAAATCATAAATGAATATATTCTCAAAACATTTCAGAATATGTTAGATCTTCCCAACCACAAAGTCTTTTGCTGTTGATCACGAAAAGTAAAAATAAAGAATATTTATATTCAAATTGGTGCAAATGAGGAAACGATAAAGTAATTGAAAATTCTGTAAAAATCTGTTCAAATACAATAACGAATTGGCAAAATTTTTATATACAAGCATTTAACTAAGATCGATAGATTTAAAATATACGCGTAGACATTTAATGAACTGCAGACATTAATTATTCACTCAAACATTTATAACATTTGCTAAGGATTTTAAAATTGTTATAACGCACATTATTGAAGGTTGTCAGTACTGATAAATTCCGCTGCATATGACAGACACAAGCACGTGACATTTCAATAAACCGTAGGAGACTAAGTGAATTCCAGAAAGGAAACGCAACGGAATTGCTGCAGCACAAAGCCACGATGTTTGCTGAAATAGCAATTTCCGGCGTGATTTATAGCTTTCTCCCCGGGAAGGCAAGCAAGTGCGCGACTGAAGAAAGAGGCAGCAACATACAGCATTCCGTGGCTATATACTTGCACAGCAAGAACGCCAACTGCATCAGCTTAAGAGGGCGTGATACATAATTCAACGCTAAAAGCATTAATCTATAACTGTAGGTTTCTTAAAGCCGATTTGCGATAATTAAATAATAGCATTCCTAGACAATAGTTTTAGTCAACGTTTTAAACAAAATTGTTTCCAGTGTTACGAACTTCTGAGGCACAATCTCTGACGCCGGAACCTCGTGCATTTAACTGCGGCGCAAGAGATCACGCGTAACGAATAAGTAATTCTGGATAAATAGTTACTCATAAAGTTGGCAAATACCATTATCTAGGATTGTCATTGAATATTTTATCCATATTGGCTTTAAAAAAAGCGTAGAAATCAATTGATGTTTTCAGCGTTTATTTGCGGTCTACCGCAATTTTCATCATCATTATTTTATTTTTTATTTGTACCAGATATTTTTTTTCTTGTTTTAGACACAAAATGTGACTATATTTTGCTCTTATGAAATTTTTTTATCTCTCATAGTTTTCGCGTAATGGCTTGTTAAAGTCATATTTTGAATGTTTCCGTTTTAACGACTACACTAAAACTAACTGATATACCAAACTCAAAAAAATCACAGTGGATAAAAACATTGCTGGCTACACTGACATGCTCATGAAATTAAAGAATAAAAATTATTTGTATTCTTAAAAAAATTATCGAACTTTTTAAATTTTTATTTTCAGTTTCAGCATTTTTTTAAATCAAATAATTTTTATTCTTTAATTTTATGAGCATGTCATTGTAGCCTGCAATGACTGTATCCACTGTTATTTTTTTGAGTTTGGTATATCAGTTGGTTTTAGTGTAGTCGTTAAAACGGAAACATGCAAAATATGACTTAAGCTAACCATTACGCGAAAACTATGAGAGATAAAAAAATTTCATAAGAGCCAAATTTAGTCACTTTTTGTGTCTAAAATAAGAAAAAAAATATCTGGTATAAATAAAAAATAAAAAAATGGCGATGAAAATTGCGGTAGACCTCGTCATTAAGGTCTCGCACTTTAGCTTTGCAGTGGTTTTGAAAAAATATTTCTTAACGCAAATTAATACACATATAAAAATTTCATTCTTACAGTTTTAACACGTATGTATCACCGTTTGTATCGGAATTTTTCTGTTGCAATACACCAAACGGATTTTTAGATTTTTGCACCTGAAATATCACATAATGTTCTTGTCAAAATAAGCCACAATGAAGCAAAATAATTTTTTTTCTGGCAAACGGTACATTTTTTAAAGAAACGCTCTGGCAAAATTGTGTGTCGTATGACTGTACACAGTCTAAAATTTTCAAACCCTTGGTTAAAACATATTTGAGTTATTTGCAATTGTTTTCGTTAATAAACCCTTACAATATTTTTATTGAAATAATATTATACATATTTTATAGCGCTTTAACGTTACACAAATGACTTCGGTATTAGTTACTCAGTTATCAATGCGCATTGCCTGACTGGTGACTCTGAAAAGGCGGGGAAAATAATTTAAAAATACTATTTTACTAATTACTTCACAAATATAGGTCAGATGTTATTGATTTATTGGTTTATACGAAGGAAATGTGTTTTATTACAGCACTAAATGGATACGTTTTGAATATATGTTTATAAACAACCAACAATACAAACTACTAGTAATTACAAAAGAAAGTTTATCATTTGACATTAGGACATGCAACTAAAAAATAAACACACGCGTATACGTATAAATAAAGGTCTTAGGTCACAATAACAACATTTATTAGTAGGTTATTATTCATTAAAACTTGATCTTCAAAAACGCTTAGTTTACCGATAACAGGCCATAATAGTATGTGCCGTAGAGTAAAGTGAGGTAAATGTTCCCACGTGGTACGGCGAACTAGGGCAGGAGGGAGGTGGTCTCCAGGCCGAGGTAGTATGGCGCCGTCCATAATTCAGGAGCAATGTTTGCCGTCGTCACAGTCGGCATTGTAGGCCGGTACAGCACAGCGCAAAGTCCCTGCAACCCGCCAGGCTCACAACCCATGGGCCCGCCGCCATTCAAGCCCTATCACTCACTCTCTTTTGTTCCCGAGCGCACGACACAACAGCAGCTAATTAAGTGACGTCACTCGCAGCTGTTGTGCTCAAAATATCTCGGGGGAGAATTTTTCCGAGGTGGCGGCCTTCTGTGGAGAAGAGGATTGAAGGAGAGGGTTCGGGGGAGGGGGTGGACGAGAGGGTTGGAGAACTGTGGGGGAGGGGACGCGATGTGTAAACGATGGTGGAAACTTCCCCGGTGTAGTTGAGTTGGCGCGCTTAATTAGGCGTTGCAGGATTCGAGCATCACTTCGGAGAAGAAGTCGGCACGAGGGTATAAAAAGTACGTCGAGACAGCCGCATGGCCGTGAGTCTACTCGGCTGTTTACATCGGCACATTCTTTGCAGTTCCTGGAAGTTTTGCAGGACATTTTTGTGGTTAGTAGTGCTTTCCCCACTGACTATGCTCGCTTAAGGGTGCGGTATACCGCAGTTTTCATTACTATTTTTTAATTTTTTTATTTATACAAGATATTTTTTTCTTACCATAGACACAAAATGTGACTTAATTTGGCTCTTATGAAATTTTTAATCTCTCATAGTTTCCGCGTAGCCTAATGGCTAGTTAAAGTCATATTTTGCATGTTTCCGTTTTAACGACTGCACTAAAACCAACTGATATACCAAACTCAAAAAAAATCACAGTGGATAAAGACATTGCAGGCTACAGTGACATGCTCATAAAAATTATGTGTATTTTAAAATAAGTTCTGAAACTAACAATACAAATTTAAAAAATGCAATAATTTTTTTTTAAATACAAATAATTTTATTCTTCATTTTTATGAGAATTACATTATAGCCTGCAATGTATTTCTCCACTATGATTTTTTTTTTTAGTTTGATATATCAGTTGGTTTTAGTGTAGTCGTTAAAACGGAAACATGCAAAATATGACTTTAACAAGCCATTACGCGAAATCTATGAGAGATAAAAAAATTTTATAAGAGCCAAATTTAGTCACATTTTTTGTCTTAAATAGGAAAAAAAATTTAGTACAAATGAAAGTTAAAAAAAAAATGGCGGTGAAAATTGCGGTAGGCAGCGTCCTTAAAATATACTACTGAAAAATAGTTTCGTACCAACGAGTGTTAGGTGGTAAAGTATACCAAGTTACAGTTTACTGTCAGCAGCAAATAAATTAATGTGCAAGGTACACGAGGTTGAAACACACAATTTACTGTAAACACAGAAACAAAACAATGGCTCCACTATAGGCCTAAGGCATGTAACTCACACGTAAGACATAGAGGTTGTGTAAAACTACGTAGATAAGTATCTAATAACAATAGATAGTATTTAAGAAAACTCTCCAAAACCAAACTTCCAAGACAAAAGAATACGCAGAATCATTCGAGTTTTGTACACTTAATAACTACGACACTGCAGCTGTTAATCAGGCATTGACTAAACTTACTATAAATGATAACATTTTCTTACTTATACAGAAAGTTATTTGTTTAAAAGTACAGGTAGGGCCTACTCAAAGATATGCAAACATTTAGGTACGTTCCAGAAATTAAGAGCTTTTTAATGCAAACTATTTTTACGTGGGACTATAAAAGGTGTCAATCTTTCACTCAAAATTATTTCATTTGTATCGTTTGAATATTTTTTTACTTTACATGAGTAGCAAAAATATTCAATTCGCTAATTTGACATATGTCTGTATGAAAAGTGTTGAACGGAAAGATTTTTTTCTGGGAAATAATTAGTAATGTAATGTGTCAAAGTACACTGGTACAGTTATAAAATTACCAATTTTTTTCGGTGCAGAGCACCCTTAATAAGGTAGTTAATTCTAATTACTTTGGTAAACAAGACGGACCAATGACCAGATATTAAGCGAAAGTTTACAAAACGCATAGTTGGAATGCAACGATTCTTAGACAACCCAAATGTTCCTACGTTACAATTGTTAATATTTAAGAACTATTCATGTGTACACATACAACACGCGTAAGTATATTTTAGGCTATTACCTGAAGTAATATTACTTCTCTACCGTTGTCTGAAGCATTTTTTTTAGCCTAAATGTAAGAAATAGAAATTAATTTTCGATTTTAAAATTCAAGTATCGATGTAAATGAACTTGCCATTCGAATAGTAACAGCACGTAGTTATTTCACTGATTTAGCACAGACTCCCGAGTTAATGTGAATGTTATGTCACTCCTGTTCATAACCTAAACAAATTTTAGCCTACATTCCGAAGGAAAAAAGTAGGCTTCTGAGATCACCTTTCTGTCTGTGTTTCTGTGTGTGTGTGTGTGTGTGTGTGTGTGTGTGTGTGTGTGTGTGTGTGTGTGTCCCTAAAAACTATTGAACTGGTGAATCGAATTTCATCAAACTTTGTACGCATATATTACTTCGTAATCTGACATGACTTTTATATATTTCGTTTACGCCATGTTCATATTTTCAAAATGGCGGCCATTTTAATATTTTTCGATCAATCTAGATATCTAAGGAACCGTAATGTAGTATTTCATCAAACTTGGTACACATATACTACATACAAAGCTGACTTGTCCTTTTTGTATTTTCCTCATCTTCATTTACATATTTTTAACAGAATTTCACCAAACTTGGTACATATACACTACATACAAATCTGATTGAATATTTTGTGTTTCGTACATCCTGTGTGGATATTTTCAAAATGCAGGGAATTTTTCTATTTTTTGCACAATATCACATATCTTAGGAAATATTTTTCAGAATTTCCCCAAACTTTGTACACATATACTACGTACAAAGCTGACTTTACTGCTGTGTATTTCTTTTGGTCTGTGTTCATAATTTAAATTGTTGTAATTTATATATTTTTAGCGTATTATTACATATCTTAGTCAATATTTTTTAAATTTTTATTAAATTTGGTACACATACGCTATATGCAAATCTGACTTGACTTATGTGTAATTCGTTCATTCCGTGTTTATATTTTGAAAATGGTGGCCATTTTTTAATTTTTAGCATAATATGACATATCTTAAGAAAAATTTTTCGTAACTGCACCACACGTACTACTTACAATTCTGATATGACTTTTGTGTATTTCGATCATCCTGTGTCCATATTTTCAAAATGGCAGTAATTTTGAAATTTTTACCATAATATGACTTATCTTAGGAAATATTTTTCTAGAATTTCACCAGACTTGATAAACACATACTGCATATAAAGCTGACATTACTTTTGTGTAATTCGTTTATCCTGTCTTCATATTTTTAAAATGACGGCCATCTTTATATTTTTAGCATAGTATTACACACCTGAGAAATTTATTTTCTTTAGTTCATCAAACTTGGTACACATATACTGCATACAAACCTGACTTGACTTTTGAATATTTCGTTCATTGTTCCGTAACATTTTTAAAAACTGCTATTTTTTATATTTATGATAGAACGACATCTCATAATAAAGTTTACCCCATTTATTAAACTGATTACTCGCTATTACTTAGCAAGCTGAATTAGCTTTAGTATATTTCATGTATCATACGAATAAATCATTTTTATCATTTAATATTCCTACATTACCAAAACGATTTTTACTTTCAGGGTTAATTTGCACCAAATTTGAGGAAAGTAGTCGTATCAGTTATGCAGGTAACTTATTGTTTATTTTGGAACTTATTTGTTTCGCTGTCAAAAACTTTCAAATAGTATTGAAAGTAATTAACACTTACATAATATTTTACACGTAACATATCGCCGCTTTCAAAAGGAGCAAATATTTAGCACTGTTATTATATAAGTCGGGTAAAATCTGATGCATTGGTCTGTTACATTAACTGTATAGGATCGCTAACAATCACGTATAGAAAACTATTTTGCCATACATATAGTTTTAAACACTCCTTTACATTAGAGTTGTAAATGTACAAATAATTTTACAGTTTAATTTACAGTAAGTAATCTGTACAACTGTTATTATTATCGCATTAGGCAACAGAAGCGTACGAATATAATACTTACCATTCTTTTTTTAACGTCTATTGTTTACAATAAGAAAAATGTGTACTCCTATAAAGTGACAGATTAACACTGAACTATTGTGAAAGGAACGTTAGTTCTTAGACAAATATCCGTAACTTCTGTAACATTACTCTCTGAATTAATTACATTTATTTAAAACAAAGTACACGTCACTACTCTGCCTAAAACTTACATACCGTCACAAACTTTAAGTATGTGTGTCTGTGTGCATACATATATATCACAGTACACTAGAAAAACCATTTCTTTTAAGAAATAATGTATTCCTCCAAGTACAGAATATACACATTTTAGGTAGAGTATGACGGAAAATCGTCAACTCCTTCGGTAATCATACACAATCGTAAAACAAAGATTTTTATCCTACAGTAATGTTTTTAAATGGTTTTTTATAAAACTCAGTTAAATGAAATATATAGTCTCCTGTAAAAATATCTACGCAGGTAGCCTGTGTGCAATTACGCAAATGAATTTTTATCTCACAAATCTAAAATAAAATAATACCAACAGCTTATTCATTTATTTTTTTTTTGTAAAGAAGAGTTTACCTCTGAGAAATGTTTAACAGACATTACTCGATTTTTTTCTTTTAGAAACTATTTCATATATACGCAGGATAAATGTTGTCCGTGTTTGTTCCTCGTAAAGAGGGGATTTTAACTGATTACATTAGTAAGAGTATTATCAGCAGTGAGGATGATTCAAAGCGAGGAATCTTGACTGTTTGCTGGGTTTCAATGTTCGTTCAGATTATCAAAACATTACTGACTTTTGTTTTTACGTAAAGCTCGTACCTTATTTGGCGGAGCCAATAATAATCCCGCTATTGTAATATTTAATGCCTATTATTGGTCGGCAGACAGCTACATTGTGTCAGACGTATATCACCCAATCACTCATGATGCAAGGAATTGCGGCGTTTTGAAGGATATGTTGGCTTAAACATTATTATGATATACAATAATCTTTAACAATTAGCATTGTTAAAATAATGAAAAAAGAATTTCTTTTAACTGTAGATTTTATAATAACTACTCAGTTCACTGTTCCAATCAATTTGGGTTCAACGGTTTTTTTCACACGATGCCACGAGTATCTTAAGGGCTTGTTCCCGAGTTTTTTTTTCAGACTGGTGCCAATAACTCAAATATTTTTTAACAAAAAGTTTTGAAAAAATTTGAGTCAATGTGCAATCACACGATGCACAATACTGTGGACGCGTTTTTTTAAAATAATGTACGATTCGTCAGCAAAAAAAAAAAAAATTCCTTCATTTTTGCTTATTTTCACGACGAAAAACGTGGTACTTTGGGTAATGAAATATAAAAAACCGTTCAGTATAATTCTACAAAAAAATTCAGCTACAAATTATAACATATGAGTGTCAAAACTGTGCAGCGAAATTTTGATATGAGTATTACGTAGAAATAAAAAAATATTTTCGAAAACACTGCAAAACTCCGTAACAAGGCCTTAACATGTTTATAATAACAACTCATTGAGAAGCTTAAGAATTCTCCCCTCTCCTGGGTATACATGGCACAGTACAGGTAACTTGAGACACTTGGAAGGAATATTCACTTACACATTGTGAAGCAAAATGACGTAAACCCCACTCACATTACCATAATATAAAAATTATTTAAAATCTTCGCATTAACTGAAATCGTGCAAATTTAAAACTGAAATAATTTCACGTTATAGTTTTTCTCTTTACCGAATAAAATAGGTTTCCTTTAAGTCAGCTACTCATGTGTTCCACTCGAAAGAGTTTGTTAATAGTGTAGTACTGGCACAGTACGATTCAGAAACAATAAGTGTCATCTCTCTTACCACCCCAGTTAATGTTCTTGTTTAGTAGGAATTCCTTCATTCTGATTTTTATAGTCACGATTAAAAAATAAATTATGTATAGTTAAACACTCCTTTTTCGCTGCTCGTTTCCAGAACGTACATTATTAAACGATTATTTTAAGTCAACGCTTACAAAGGTAAAGCAGTACCAACAGACAAGAAACGATTAAAAATTTGACAAACGAAACGTATATAAACTCCGAACTTCCGGAATTTTGAGACAAAAATCTGTAAACATAAGATGGTGTGATCAGTCGCCCTTACGGTTTCAACATCTCCTCTAACACCCATGCCTTATTTCCGTAACAGGGAAGACCATAGGAGAAGAGAGAACTGGATTGCAGTTCATTGTTTTCTCAGTCCACCTGTAGGATGCCTCTGACAACACTGACAATGCTGGCCTCTAGGTTCTTAGGGTAATATCGATCGATAGACAAGCCAAGTATCTCCGAAATATACGACAAAGCTTACAAAACGTCTCAAATGAGGTCATAAAATAACTTCTTCCCGCCACAAATCTTGTACGTTCATTCAATTGTTCTTCCTTAGAACGAAACCTGCCTCGAGTTCGTGTGCCATGGATCGAACGTGTGTGCGATGTATGCTTGCCTCGCGAATGAAGAGTGTTGTACCATGTAACACTATTTATGTATTTACGCAAAACTACAGAAATCGGTTCCCTAACAGCGTAACTTATTAAAAAATCACGCTTCAAACAATGCTTCTACATGCTTTTAAAAATAAAACACGCCTGTTACATACATGTTTCTGTGGTCCCCCAAAATTGACGGAAAGCGCCTTCCCATACTGCTGTAACTAAAAGAAAATACCAACATAATTACTAAAAATCATTTGATTAGCCACGGCTTGAAGACCATAAAAAAGACTGCAACGAAACACTGCGTGCGAATATTGCGAACTGCGCATTTATTCTTGCCGCTCACATTAGTCTTGCTCATATTGCTTACCCTTTTTACTGTCTACAGTAAATAAAAAGTGATCTTTGGAGAGTTTTCTTAAGCTCTTGCCTTCGACAAGTTTAATTCCAGGCACAATTATGTTCACTACAATGGTTCTCCGAAGTAGCTTCAAGCAAATGTTCAGATTTTTCCGCAATTCAGGTCGTTGCCGAATCTTTCTGGGTTCCTCATTTTATAATTGAATGGTTCCGTATACAATGACCCAACTGTTGACGAGTTCTTTAAAGAAGTCAGTAAGTTCAAGGAAGCTGTAACTTCAAATATTGTTAGCGTATGTTCTATATGCTTCGAAACTAATCAATGCACTTGAAATTATTTTTCAATAGAATACGCGATTTAATATATCCGATTGTTAATTTTTATGTCAGCGAATGGTAAAAAAAATCAAACGAAATAAGTTAAAACTGTCTAATTCGTATTAATTATCGAATGTGTTCCTGACAAAAAAAATAATGGAAAAATACAATGCTGAAGTCAATAATTTTCGGGACTGCGATAGAGATTCTTGCACACTCGTTACATTCCTCCTAATAGCCAGGACTACGTAATAAGAAACTTAACTGGGGAATCCACAATACTTTTCGTCGGTATTCAGAGAGGGGAAAAAATACTTTAATTTGCGTGAACTTGTCCAAAGAATACGAACCCTCAGCTGTGTCACGGTAATTTTGGAAGTGAAAATTCCTCAATCATGGAGTGCATTCAGATGTGATTCTGGTAACCGAAGGTTATAGTATAAAATCTCAACTGCACACAATTAATATCAAGAAAAAATTGCGTGTAATAGTATATAAAACATGTACATTAATACTTCTGTTTTAAATTTTAGATTTGAGAGAAAGTTATCGTCCTGCACAAGTGTTTTATGAATTCAAATATCCTTGTAACTGTTAAAATACACAAACATACAAATGGATATTTGCAATTACAGAGTTAAATTCTGTATTTAACGGTAATACTGATAAATGCCCCTATTAAATACACCAAAGTTTCTTACTGAATTCATTACTGCAATGTCAGTGAATTAACGCAGCAGCAGTACCATTACAGTATTTCAAACGGTGGAAATGTACAGTTTTTCCTTGCGCATTTTCATGGTAAAACTGTCGAATTACAAGCATACAATACACATAAATAATTTAATGGTAAGTTTTGTCGGTTTTAACACATCTCTATGATAGTTGCTGTCAAGTAGCCTAACTGAACATTTCCGTAAGAATTTTAAAGCACGGATTCAAGCTGCTTATGATATTGACGCTGACATTCGAATACGGGAAGTTATTTCTTGATTATTACAGACATCAAAATGCATTTATATCAGCGTAGAGTTAGAGCTATGTTTGGTGCACGCACTCATTCAGTAGAATTGTAGCGATTACCTGAAATAAGTTGTAAACTGAACATATATTTACACTTGAAGGAAAAAATCACATTAACATGCAACGGAATATTATCTTACGTTTTTAAAGGAATAATATAAACCTCAAAAAATTATTTGCCGCAACACAAAATGTGTTGAGTGAAAGAAAAACTTTGGTTATGTATGCAACACTGCAGAATACTGGGGATCGACAGATCCTAATAAACACATGGTTAAGAAAATGCATAACATTTTCACAAATCGATGACACAAATCAAACGGAAGACAACTCAAAAAATTACAATTTTTGAGTTACAGAAATCGGTAAACAGACAGAAGTAACCTCTACGCAATATTGTTAGAATATTTTGCGTTTTGAGAAGCTTACTAATTAAAAATTACAATAATTTGTGGGTATACGTGTTTATCTTAAAATCGTTTATCCTAATTGTAGAACAAACGCTTTTAGGACAAACGACTTTAGGATTAAAACTGTTTAGGTTAAAAGATTTTAGGACAAACAACTTTAGGAAAAACGAAATTAGGATAAATGACTTTACGACAAACGATTTTACGACAAATGACTTTAGAACAAACGAATTTAGGACTAACTAATTTAAGAACTGAAACGTAATTTTAGGACAAACGAAATTAGAACAAACGATTTTAGGACTAATTAATATAAAAACTGAAACGTAATTTTAGGACAAACGAAATTAGGACAAATGACTTTAGAACTAACGAAATTTGGACAAACGATTTTAGGACAGACGATTTTAGGACAAGCGAAATTAGGACAAACGAAATTAGGACAAACGAAATTAGGACAAGCGATTTTAGGACAAACCAATTTAGGACAAACGACTTTAGGACAAACGAATTTAAGACAAATGACTTTAGGACAAACGATTTTAGGACAAATGAAGTCCAAGCAACAAAAACTCGAAAAATTATTTTAGGGAAAACTAATTATGACAAACGCCGCACCCCCAAATTTGTAACCTCAGATATACCCTTCCCAATACAATAGACTACATCAACAAAAGAAACACTACTGCAGCGACTCTTGTGGCGAATAGCCAATCATGCCTCAACGCTGAGGTAAAGAAGGCAATTATTACATTTTACAACTTATTTCAGAACAGAAAGTCCTGTAGCTGTGTAAGGAATCATGGAATCATTTCGCCTTTACCTAAGTTGATGAAGCTACATATGAAGTACAACTTGGCTATCTCAGTTTATTTTCGGTAAAATATGGAATGTTTTCCTTTTTTCAGCTCACCCATTCGAATAATAACGACAAACACGACAGAGCCTGGCGTCGCGCCGTTTTGAGAAAGGCCCAAAATTCATGAGATAATATATTCTTTCCATCTAAGCAACACGTTCATTGCGTTATACGAGGTCGATAACCATTACAAAGTGTTTATTGTTACTGGCAGCTACATGGTGTATTTTCGTCGTGTCGTGAAAGTTGCCTGCTTGTTTTTCATTCGAGCTCTCCTCATCCACGCCAGACACAAGGTAAAAAAAAGTATACGTGTTAAGATAATAAACTTTTCTTCCCATATTTTTGATTAAATTTTGATGCGCCTTATAGTGAGAAGCGCAAACCATTTTATCCACATGGATCTCTTCAAACAATGGGTATTTTACTCTTACAGATAGTCTGTGAAATTATGTTTTGGTACAATTAAAGATGTGCTAAAGTAGGAGGGAGGGACACATTTTTTGAATTGAAATACACCGAAAGGAAACTAAAAAATAAATGAAACGCAGAAAGTTCTGTTTCATATTGTAGGTAGTATACAACATGAAAGAAAATTCGACAAGTATGTCGAATTCACAATAAAATATAAAAAAAAAAACTTTTCAACTAGTAAATCGACCATAAATTGTATGTGAAGACACATTATGTAAAGTAAGATTGAGAACTAACTTTGACATTTGTGCTACAGTGACATCCAGTTTGGTTGATGAACCATACAAAACCATTACCCGTGGGTACAGACAGTAAAATACCCACAAGTAAACGTGTCAAAAAACGTTTTTTTATAATAAGGTAGAGCAAGTGAGTCTCATGGCACTTAAAATCCAATTTTTTCTTTCAACGTACACAAGGTGGTGACACCAGATTTTCTTACAAGGCCACTCTACATCGGAAATGTCTTGTTTAACAACGTTATTCTTGCAAGGGTGGAGAAAGAAACAGCTATATGAAAAATTCATGCTGTTAAAAATCGATAATGGTGGAAGTTTCTCTGCTTGTGAAGTAAAACTTTCACAGCATAACTTTGCCAAGGGTCGGCCACAGAGGAAGTGAATTTTTAAAGACAGTAAGGGAATTTCCCTTCGACTTGGGTTGCCGGAAAGTTTTTTTTTATAAAGATTGGTGCTGATGGCATTAATATTCAGAAAACTGTGATAAGTAAAATACTACGAATAACAAGAAAAACAGTCACTTCGGGCAAGACTACTACAGGTCTTCTATGTCTGTTCAATTTTGTGTTATTCATCAACTTAAGAAACTAATGGATATAAAAAGGATTTCACATCATTCAACGTCGCATTTATCGTGCTCATTGCTGATATTACATAAACAAAAAATAAAATATTGGAATCGTTTGCACATTGCTTTAAGCGAATACGAAGCTCAAAATAATTAGAAAGTAGTAATTTCAATAAATTGCCAATATTTTATACAATTATTAGCATTATTCTGTTCTTTCTTTTTCTAGCGCATTACCAAAATTCAATATAAATTTTTTGGATATAAAAAGATACTTGGCGGCTGAGCAAATTTTGCAAAATGCGAGAACAAATACGCATTGATCGTAAATTACTTTACATATCAAATGAAAGCGTTGATGAACATATAAAAATACATTGCATCTAAAACATCAATTTTAAACCATTGGTAACGAAATATCGTAATGCTTATTCGCTGAGTAACTTTCATGACGTATTTCACGCCTTACTTTAAAACACTGATAAAATTCCCAACATAAATATTTGAAATAGTGCACATTCTATGTATTTAAAATAGGATAAATTGCTTAAGCTACTTATGTAAACGAATAATAGTGACGAAAGAATAAACTTTTTAGGTGAAAATTTAAAATAAAATAGTTACCAATTTCACTCGCAGATAAGTGTTGTCTTAAATATTTTACTGACAAGGACTATAAATAAATTGTCAAGGTAGAGATTCAGTGACTCTTTGTGGAGCACCACATCTGGCTGCAAAATATACAGAACACGTTAGAACCTGTTACCAAATTTATATCATCTGTCAAAAACTGCACAATTTAAATTGTATATAAATACGATTGTTTATAACTTGAAACCATGTAAAAATTTCTTGAGTTTATTTTGAACTTATACAAAATGTATTAATTTAATACTTTTAATTTACTGTACTATTGTGGACATACGCCCTTGCAATATTATGTAATCCCAAAAAATCTTAGTTTAAGACAACAAAAAAAATCTATGAAGTAAACAACAGAACACGATAGGATGGCATAAGGAAATAGTCAATACCAAATAAAGAAAAATAAAAATAATAAAAATTAATAAAAAAAGGAAAAAAAGTCAAAACACAAAACAAAACAAAATCTGTAAAACTCAGGATACCACGCAGTTAAGACACCACAGACAAGACTGAGACGAAGACAATGTTGGGCACAAACAGGATAACAACGACGCCATCACAGATAATAGACTAGACGACACAACTATGAAGAAACAAAATAACACAGTAGATTTCTTAAGATGAACTAACCGAGAGCTGAAATATTCTCCCGTCTTCAGGTCAAGTAAAAGTGGAGAAAAAATAAACTTTTACTTCACCCGAACACGGGAGTACCATGTAACGCATTTTTTACTTAAATCCTCGTAATTACGATTACAGTAATTCAGGTAAATGTTTGTACAATTCGGGATTCCCTGCTATTGATATCATATTGTTTTTAGCCCGCCACACAAGGAAATATTTTCCTCACGTTGTCACATGTGCGGAGTCATGCTTGCTGCTGGACGGGCGCGTCCAACTGAAACATCGCTGTTTACGTGCAGTACTTCTCAGTAGTAGTTATGTGACTGCTGTGTAAAACTTGTATGCTAATATAACACCATCGTTAGAAGTATACGACAATTTTGCGGATTCATCTGGGAGCAGCCTAGACTTGTCAGTCCTATACACCCACTGGCCACAATCGATTATCTATTGGCTTATAACCGTACAAGCAGGTAGCAAGCGATAGCACTTAGCATTATTTCCTTATTTACTACTGGCTTGCAGTAGTCAAACGCGTTTCGTAACAGCCGCCAGCAAGTCACAGACATGATAATGAAGTATACATATTGGCGTTCAACCTGACCTGGAATGTATCTGCGGAATTTACGTACCTATTTTCATAGAGCTGTCGCTTGTAATGTTGTAAGCCAATGAATAGTCGACTGTATCCAGAGCGTGTACAGGACTGAGCAATCTAGGTTACTGCCAGATGAATCCGCGAAATTGACGTACCTCTAATCATCGTAGGAAGTATCCTGTGGTAATCGGGAAGTGTTTGCAAAGTCCTGCAGTCTATTTTTCCTGTGTCATGAGCTCGACAACAATCACGGTAAAAATGTCGTGCGCTGTTCCTTTTAGCTAGAGAACTGAAAAATTCGCGTTTTCTTTTGGCCCAAGCTAGAATTCCAGCAACTGTAAGTTCGTGCCACTTTCGCAATTGACTCGTGACTTATTTGACACCTCCTGTAAGTCGCTTAACCAATATTTCAGAAGCAACTATGTTTCTGTGTCATCGAGCAGCCAGTGAGCAGATAATGTCTGCTTGAATACGCACATGTTCTTGGAGGCTAGCCTACATGTCAGTGAACGCGCGAATTTTTCCTGTCTCTAGTTATAGCAGACCCGAAACGGTTTATGAGGTACTAAAGAAAGGCTTGTACTGAGGGGCGTACCATTCTGCACAGGCTTCTTCACGGCTGTGTTTAGCCACTGAGAAAGTGCCGCACAGTCAGCAGTCATCGGAGAGTCTGCACAGGTGCTAATACGTAGCGCGCCTCAGACGCGAGGAGATGCTTTGTCGTGTATTAAGGATGTTTACGTAGCAAAAATGCATAATTTTATATTCGTACGATATAGTGTTCGTTTTATAGACGTTACTTGTGACAACATTTTCCAATTGTAAAATTTTTAAACTCTCATAGTTTTCCCGTACCGACAAGTCGAAGTGAAAATGTGCAAGTTACCGGAGCATAGTAATAACGAAAACCAACTTACCCAAATCAAATAATTTACCTTGAAATTAGATATTGTGGGTCATATGCTAAAAAATTTAAAAACTCATAATGAAATTCTTTTATATTTTGAATTAAAATTGAAAATAATGACCATTTTCTTCATTTATGGCAATTTTCAAAAAAAAAAGGGACTTTATTGCATGATTTTAAATATTTTAGCAAATGGCTCATAATAATTAATTTACGTGTAAATTAATTAATTTAATTTCAGTAAGTAAGTTAGTTTTCGTTATTTGAATGTTCCCGTAACTTGCAAATTTTAACATCACAGCCAAAAGTTACGTCTTTAAGACTAACACTATGTCGTATAAATATAAAACTATGCGTGTTTACCACGTGAACACCTTAACTATTGATGTAGTACGTTCTCCAATCAAACAAAACCGTTCTTCAATTCAGAAAGCATCATTTGTTTGGCATTTTATACTTTCATAAACCAACTTAAACTAGCTATCATAAGAATCGAGGGGGCAAGCAACCCGAGCATTTCCGATGATTGCCGAATGTGCGACACAGTCTCAGCTGCTAAAAACAAATCCTCCCCCCTTCTTTAACTCGATCCCTGTGACAGTTAAGGTTATGTCAGTTTTAGTCAGTTTTTTTTTAAACTGTAAAAAATATTGCTTGCTAAATCGAACTACGGATTGTGTTAGCTTTGGAAACTTCTATACTAGGGCATACAAATAATATGTGGCACTGCAACTATTCGCTCGTGTGTCACAAGGAGGGATAGTGCACGCACACACTCCCGTTGTTCTGCAAGAGGTTCATTCTGCTACAAGTTAGGAAGATAGTAGTATTCCTTATGGTCAAGTCTGGCAAGAGACAATTCCCGTCGCTATCAGCGCTGCCATCGGTAAAAGGTCTAATTCGTATACACAATTGATTACGTTAACATTTGACTTTACGTTTCCGTTACTTTAAGTATTTTGTCAATACACAATACAAACGTAAAGTTTAAGTACCGACAGTTGAAAAACGATTTGAGAATTTATTTTTTGAAGATAAATTATTGTGATTTAAATCATTATATTTTTGCCGTAAAACACGTTACATAGATATTTATAAAAATAAGCCCAGCTATTTAAATATTTTCAATTTATGATAATATTTTGCAGAACACAAGCAACGCCATCTGTTGACGAAACAAGAGTTCATTTACAAATACTTCTGAAATTATATTTGAAAGGTTTCCGAATACATTTAAGAGATGCCTGTTACATTTTTCATGAATTCCTAGCGCTGGAGAGTAAATCGGTGCTCAGAAATAAAGATTTTTCCGTCATAACATACATAATCAGATTTTCTTTGTAAACGGCCATCTTGACTTTGACTTTAGATTTTCAGTTTATTGGAAACGTTAATTCAAAGCAGTCGTCTGTGGTCAAGGCTGCTTGACTTTAGGTATCGCGGTGCTATTGTGTACGAACCCAAGAGTAGCCATGTATTTAAAGCTATCGTAAAGTAAAATGATAAAGTCAAATGCTAAAGGTTTCAATTGTGTAAAAACCTTTAATGGAGAGAACTTCGGGTGCAAAATAGCCAAAGGACGATGTTTTCTCCATGAGCACCAGCATGTAATAGTGCCGTTAGAGGTACCAACCACCAGCGGAGGAAATTATCGCTTGCCAAACAAACTAACAACATTATGCTGAATTAAATTAACCTTACCCTGTAGTAAGGTATTACTTTAGACGCTAGTGTACCGATACGGCTAAAGACCATGCTCGGTGGTTTCACGTTGGTTCAAATAGCTCATTCGATTGTTAACACACCACATTGAAAAAAATTCCAGACTGTTTGCACTAGTAGGCCTACAATGCGCAATTGTATGTAGGCTTTACACAACAATGCATAATTCGTCGTTTAAAATATTTATATTGGTTTTGGCTTATTTTTAAAACAAAATTTATTATACGTCGGTTGTAAATATTTAAATAATTAATATTTAAATGTTTTGCAAAAACACAATATGGGTCAAAACAAGGAAGCGATTCTTCGATATCGATATCGGGGTTGTTAAAAATATATCGAATCTGTTGTAAATGTTCTAGAAATGGGCTCAACTGTGCTTCCTGGTCGGATCTCACGCTCCGCCGGCCAAGAACACAATTTTTCCCCAGAGGTGATTGGGTGCGTCGTCCGCTTGCACGGGTAGGGCTGTGTGTAGGAGGTAGGTTAGCGGCTCCTGCCTGGTCCTGGCACGTTGAGATGTTGCCACCTTCGCCGCCAGCTGACGTGGGGGGAGCGCACCGCTAATAGGTTCCCGTCGAACAGAGTCGTTGGTCTGGCAAGGTTGCCGGGGGCACTGGGCGCCAGTTTGGTCACACTTACACGGGCTGTTCAGAAGCTGCCTTGTAATAAGCACTCCACGTGAATTCTAGGCTTTATTGGAGACGAAAGTGTCAGCGGAATTACGTTATACGGCGACAATTTACGTGCACAATGTGGCAACACAGCACGTAGAAAGTTCCCTCGTGCGTTCCACGACCAGGTATAATATTTGTGTGTGTTACGTATAGTAAACATAGAATCATGTTTGGACTGCTCGGGATTTGAACCTCCGCCTATAATATGATAGAACTGTGTTAGTAATATATCTGTGGAGCACGAGAGGGGATTTACTCCGTGCTACGTTGCCACATTGTACACATAGAATTTCATCGTACAACATTATCCACAAATTTTCTCGCTTCCAATTTAGCCCAGGATCAATGTGGTGCAGTAATTATACTGCCGTTCCCGGACAGAATGTATAGTCCATCCAACAAGTGAACTTTCCCAACAGATGATTAATGTCTTTTCAGAAAATAAACATAGAATAGTGTGTTTGTGAAACTGTGCTTTAACTTACTGAATAAACGGGTGAAGATGAAAACACTTTTTTCTCTACGTCATTGCCATTCATTTGGATGTTGATGCAGCTTCAGGGGAAACATGGATGGGCCTGTTAGGCGAGGGTGATACCGCTGTGACTCGTCATTGCATTCCGCATGGATGAAGGTGAATGGACAAACATATCACCCAGACTTTAACACTGGGTGGTATTATTAATTTTCTCCTCCCTTGTCGCGAATCGAACCCAGGACTCTTGGTTCACTGGCCACGAGCTTTACCCGCTTAGCCAAGCGGTAACGACGCACAGTGGTCCCGAATAGCTTTGTACGCGCCAAAATTTCGAAAATCTTATTTCTTGTAGGATGTTCAAAGTAGGCTCATTTTATTCTCCTATATCCACTTTATAACTCTACCAAATTTTAATAAATTAGATTTATTACTTGTGTCTATAGGAAGTCCTAAAGTAGCATAAGTGCGATAGGATTTTGTTCTGTGGGTTTGTGCAACAAAATACACAAACACACATTGCAAATTCACATTACGTATCAATGTACCAAAACAATGATTACAGCAGACCAAAGGAAACAAGGTCAGCAGGCCAGGTCTGAATCTTTTCTCCTAGGACTTAGGTAGGCGGGTGTGTGTTTTTCGCCCGTAAATATATAAATAACTCAACGAGGCCCAATAGCATGCGACGCACATGCTAGCCGTAGTGAAGTCTTAAGTTTGGACGTGTTGAGACTGTGTTACGAAGAAAAATGCATACATGCCAGGGACTCAGAGCTGGCGCGCGGAATGTATTACAGACATGCAAAATTCGCGTTATTTCTTGCCAGTTGACCAGACTCCAAACGGCACTATAGAAGTTCGTCGTCTTCTGTTAGCCAAAAATGCCGTAGTCTGCCGCGGAGAATGCTTCTGTCCAACGATTCAAAGCTCCACGTTAGAGTGACCAATCTCCTGTATAGCGGTCGCACAAGTAACTGTCATCACTTGTATTCTCTGTATGTACAGAACAGTGATGTTTAGTGTGTAACGAAATAATAACGAAAGCTTTGGAGGTTCCTAGCGATATGTAGAACCATGAGGTTGAGGCGAAAATATGTTGGTACCATTTGGTTATAATGCCTTATGTGCAGTTCTGCTTCGTGGTAAGTGAGTGGATGTGCCAACTCTCAAGAGCCTTGGGATTCTACCGGCAAATCACAGACGTGTGGTGTTGCAGGAACGTTACTATAATTGGATCAGTCAAATGACATACGGCTCTTTACACAGACACGCTGCCAATAACCATGAAGCAGAATTGCAGATGTGCACGAAAGGCCACTAACAAACTGGGGCAAAATTATTTTCGCGAAAAACAGGGATCTCTAAATTTTGACTGGTTCAGTCAATTGAGAGACAAGTCTGAACAAGCGTGCTGCCAATAACCAAGAAGAATGGCTGCCGTCGTGAACGCTAGACACCGAAACGAAATGATTAGAGACGGTGAAATTTCGCAAATTCAATGACCTGCATGTTAGAATCAAATATCCTATACATACTCAAGTCCCGATCATTTGTCAATTAGCTGCTACTCAGTGAAACAGCAGACAATGAACGAATAGACAGGGCTTGAATATGCATAGGATATTTGATTCTAACATGCAGGTCATTGAATTCGCGAAATTTCACCATCTCTAGAAAAGATGCAAACATCCTTTCGCGAAAAACTCGTATTGCTGTGGAATGTCATAGCAGCTTATATTGGCATGATACAGCCAGCGTGCTATGCACTTGCACGTCATGTATTGTTGATTGTGAAGAAACTGTGTAATTTCGGACACACGTTTATACATATAATAGTTTATTGTTATTATAGATGTGAGTAGTTTTCACCTAAAATATTTACATGCTATTTTGCAACAGCATGCATATACTGAGTACTCTCATCCCGTTCTTCTCTTATGGAGGTAATTAGCCAATCAGAACGATGCACTTCAATATTTGGTGGTATGACACCACGCAAGGCAATCTATTGATATCTATGAAGTCGTACCCATAATACAGAGTATGAAATTACTGAGTGAGAGTACTCGGCGTTTATAGAACATTCTAGTGGACTGAGACAAGGGCGGCTTCAAATTCACTAAGCGCAGGTGATGCAACCTACATTATTGTATAACAATCTCCATCAAGCTTTCTTTATGTGCTGAAAAAAATTTCGAGGTAATTTGTTATATATATTTCGCGGGTGGAATAAAAAAACACATTTATTGGTCGGTATAGTTGCGGTAGAAAAAAAATATTATTTTGTGTTAACTTTATTTACCTATAATTAGAGACATGCAAAATTCGCGTTATCATTTGGTAGCAGACTAAACTTCACTTTCCTAACACAACAGAACACAATCTGCGATTCAATTGGCCACGAACGTTTATGTGTTGTCAATTACGTGTGTTACGTATTTACAGAGATTGGCCTCTCTACAGTGTAAGCATTCTCCGCGGCAAGTCACGACAATATCGACCAGCGGGAGACGTCGAAGGAGCCTACGGTCACTTGCAGTCTAGTCAGCTGTTTGAAAATAACACGAATTTTGCATGTCTCTACCTACAATGTATAGTTTGCACAATACAGTTAATGTTTTGCACGGTAGAATGAGATGAAGTATGTATCAAATATCCAGCAAACACTTAATTTATATGTATGCAATTAAATCATTAATAATCGACGTTAAAACAATTCAATACTTCGGGATAGTAATAAAGCGTATTCTGACTGAATACTTTTGGCATGCAAGTTAATGATTTAAATAAAGTAATGTCTATTTTGCCGTACCGATAGTAGATATATTTTTCATACATAATTCATTTATCTGGCATCGATATTGATGTACATACCAGAATAAAGAACATAGGTGGATCATCAAAAAATTAGTACTTTTGAAATGTTTCATTGAAAAAAAAAATTACAAGTCACTGCTGCATAATAATTTTACAATAACAGTAGTATCCTCACTCCATGTGTAGGTGACAGCAAATTCCCAAATGTACCTCTATATATTTTCAAATTTAAGTTCAGTCATATTAAATTACTATCAAATGAAATCCACGTGGTATTTTTTTATTTTATTAGTATTTTATAGTGTATAAGATAGATTTATACTGACTGTCCAAGTAAACCTAAGACATGCCAGCAGAAAGTCATTAAACAATTATTTCACGTTTATGTTCGTGCGCACGCTGCATTGCGCTATAGTTTAAAATTTTACCGAGGGATAGCCTCGAGCAAGTTGTGCAGTAAAATCATAAATACTCTCATTCTAAGACGAACAAAGATAAGCGTGGTTGTGCGCAAATAAGTACAAATGCAGCGAGATTATACTTTTTACGAAATGTTTTATAAGTAAGCCAGCACTAATTATTAATTTAATAGTTTTGCCTATAAAAAGACAGTAAATTTATTTACATGCAGTAGAAACATTAAATAGGCTAAACTGACTAAAATAACAATTTCAGGTGACTTTCAAAAACGACCATTTAATCTTGAAACATTTGAAGTACTTTTAATAACAGTATTAAAATACGATGCTATATTGTATTTTCTTAAGTTAGCAGTAGTGTATCGTAAAACTTGAGCGTCGTTTCTCTGGCAGCAGTTTCCTGCGAGCAGCATAACAATATTTTTTTCTCTCGCCAAAGTGAGCAGTAAACGTGGTTGTTAGGCTCAGATATTTTCAGGGCTGCAGTGAGTCAGAGGACTCGTAGCCAAGCGTACCAACGACTTAAGTGCTGGGCCTGTGGACGCGGTCCAAACAGATCCAACCATCTTTCACGGCACGGCTATTAAGGTGGCCGCCTGCCCGGGTCACTGTGTAGTGTGCAGAGCTCCGACCCACAAGGACGTATTCTAAAACTGCTCAACGTTCGTCAATGACATCTGCTCAGGAATAGCGTTCGAAGAACCTTGCACGAGTATATAACTTTGCCATGTCCTCCAATAATGTGTAAAGTGCATCTTACAGCGTCACAATACCGCCAAAATGTTATTTTTTTAAACATTACTAGGCAAGATAATCTCTGCTCAGAATATTCATAAATATATAAGCGTGTAAAATACATTTTTTATTTTTAATATAACGTCATAAATCGACAGGGTTTCCACTGACTGTCTTATCAAGGCGATCATTGAGAACCAAAAGAAGAAAACCAAAATTCTGCCTTCGCAAACTTTTCTTACATAAGTGCTCAATGTATATTTGCTGCATTGTTGGAATAATTTACCCTAAGTAAGAATAAAATAAAAACTCAATATTTCTTTACTTATTTCCTTTTGCTATTTGCAAAAAACAACTTAAAATTGTTTTGTCCCGAGAGTGATTTGTAAGAATATCTAAAAATCACTGCTGTTTTCTACAGCGATGTATTGGGGAGAAGACTTACACGCCAGTTCAGTGACTTGTATTCAGAGGATAGGATGAGGTGTGATGCGTGAACTTCGACATAATTAGCTATCCACACTTCTAGGCTGCGGACGTACATAAATAAACTTCTGTCAATGCGGCCACCTTAATGGAACGTGTACAAGGAAACTGTTTACTCCCGAAGTCCTGGTAGAGCTGCAAACACTTTCCGACGAAATTACTTTACGATTAATTCTTTACGTGTAATCGCTTTGTGTGCGCATCTGCAAATATGCTTTATGGTCACTGGTTGGATGTTTCAATAGTCTTGGTGTTATAGAGGAAAATCACAGAACTTTTGTGTCACAGTAACCTTATTCTTATTGGTGCAGGTAAATGAGAGACGTGTGTCTGTACCACGGTCGTAGAAGAACAGGTCTGGACACTCGCCTATCTACCGATGTATTTTACTTGACCCCTTGTTGTTAGGCTGTAGTTCACCAAGTTATCGAGAATATTGTGTTTTATTGGCGCTTCAGTTAGGGTGGTTGGACTCAAACTCCGCCCGTTTTTTTCCATTGTTAAATTTATAAAGCAAACAAAGATTGCTGGAGCCTTTTCTTAAATTTGTGAGCGAAGGAAGTATTTCATAAACTGATAAAAACACGTTTTGATAAATTGTTTATCTTAGCGGAAAGGAAGTGGGTGGAGTTAAGTCCGACCGCCCTAACATCAGCGCCAATAAAACACAATATTCTCGGTAACTTGGGGTCAAATATCCTGGCGAGTGTCCAGACCTGTTCTTCTACGGCGGTGATCTGTACAAAGACACGCTGCCAGTAAACATGAAGTAGAGCTACCGTTGTTCAAGTGAGACCATGCAACAAAATGGAGCAAATGCCTTCTCGCGAGAATCTCGTAGCTCTACAGTTTAACACCGGTTAGCCATTCGCCATCACTACAGAAGGTGGTCCATTCAAAGCGATGGTGTTTTTGTGCCCTACGACACGGGAAACTGTAAACCCTTTTCAAAAAATTTCTGGTTAGTTTCGGATGTGCTGGTCGACATTGGTAACTTGTTCCTGTGGTGCTTATTCATCTCTGATGAAGGATGGTCATTACCGTATTGTGCTGGGCATGCTACCTCCTCTTGAAAAACATTTTTTTTAATGCATATGTGAGGCCAACGCAAGAAAGAGACAGCAAAGTTCACGGTATTGTTATAAAACAAATATTTAAACTGTTTAACACGCGAGCTAAAGTGGTTGGCGTGTCAGTAGTCAGAGATAGGCACTTTGTACAGAAACTAGTTAAGTGCATAATGCTTCCGGGAAGGGTTACGGTTAAACGAAATATGTCAATTTAAAAACGGTGACTTTACTCTACACAGTTTAGATTACAGAATACTACACGGTTGCTCTGCACAATTTAGATAGGAGGGGAGCGGCTGTGTAGTTAATTACGTTAACTATATGTTCTTCTCTATGATGGGCGACTCTTTGGATACCTTAGACCTCACCGTTTGCATGATGCCGGAGGCTAATGGAAGGTTCAGTTAACGATGACGATGGAAGGCGGCACGTCGTGGGTCTCGACCCAGGGCCATCCAGGCGAGCTGGTGACGGTTTGTAGAAGACAGACCCCCATTCCCTTCCCCGGATACATTGCGTTATATTTCTGCACCTCAGTGTAGGTGGTGAGAATCGCTGAGGCCCTCGTCTTGTGCAAATATTGACCTAAATGCACTGTTGTCGACGTTGGCTTATCATCAAGGCGAGGCTCTTGTTATACGCAACAGTATGCAACAAAAGGGATCATAGAAGTGGATCGGAATCTACTGTGGCAACTAATCTGTGCGCAGTAAGAAGTTTGCCACTTCTAAACCAAACAAAATATTCTTCACGTGTAGACTGATTTCTGTAATTTTATCTTTTTATAGATGACGTGGTACACAACAAAAATACGATCCCACATTCGCGATGCAGTTCACAGTTGAGAGCTCGGAGTTCCGAGAATCATATAGATGGCTGACTTCAAATGGGAGACCACTCAAAAAATGGCATTTCTAGGTTAGGTACACCAACTTACAGACAAAAGTACACTCTACCCAGATGAAACATAAAACCAACACGTAAATTCAAATATTGTTTACCAGTAGAGAGATAAAATTTTATTTTCCTGTGATAATATTATTGAAGAGACTATAATCATTTAACCATCCAAAAAAGCTGCTCCTGTAGATTATCTCCAAAAAACATCCACCAAATATGTTAATTAACATTATTTCAGCGAAACATAACACTTCTAACACATGTAACTGAAAACCGGGATTTCTGAAAAGGTAGATCTTAAGCTGCTAGTTAGAGCTGGACCTTCTATCTCCACATGTACGTGGCAATGTCGAGAGCCAGAAAAAATTTGTATTTTTTTTTATTTTGTATAAGAAAAATGTCTACATTTTTTTTTTTATATTTCAAATTATTCAAAACGTTTAATGATTTACACGCCTTGTCAAAAGCAAAAATTTGACAGCTGATGTGAGTCAAAGAAAAAATCGAAGTTCACAAATAAAAAAAAACGAACAATAATGATGAAATCTTTCATAATAAAACACCTAGAATAAACTGACACGGTAAAATTAAATTAAATAACAACTTATGTATCCAAACAATCATAGTCAAGACGTTCTGTATTATCAACGTAATAATAGCTTCAAGCAAGATAATAATTCGGAACAGATAGAGTATAATTCCTGCTCTAATAACAGCGAAACTGACTTATATGAAAAAAATTCAGTTAACAGCTCAACGCAATTTTAGCAAACGTTTGAATTATTTGTAATTCGAATTCAGGCATGCCGTTATGAAGATGTTAATTTACGAAGTGCAGCTGTTACAAACTGGCGTTCTTCCCGAATATAGTGGTCCGTTTTAGAAACAAATTTCACTTGGGGTAATTTTAAAATTATTCTTTAAAGCATGCCCTTTTTTTATTTTTCACTGCAGATATGAGGCAAAACGTTCATAACAGTTAATTTCATACTTGAGAGAATGGCTTAACTACCACAATTTAAGATTAAAAATCCTTCCTTGGGTGGTTTTTACCAGGCCGTAATATTCCTTTATTATTAACATAACATATTTAACTTCTTTATCGATTCCTGATTCAAGGGCGCTTGTGAACCTTTCGCCTCCCAACTAAGAGAGTCAAGGTTCGTTCCCCGGAGGAAAATGTGGCGAACGTTGCTGTTAGCCGGCGGGCTTTCTTCTTAGGGATCTCCCGTTTGCCCCGCCTTTCTTTTTCCGTCACTGCTCCACCCAAGTCTCAACTTCACCTCATCCATTCTTCGGGCCGGCCGGGCGACTACCTTGTCTCGATAGTCCACCCGGCCAAACATTCACCCCGGCCCTCTCCCATACACAATGTGACCCTGCCCGAGGGGGGAACACGTAGAGGATTTTCATTTTAATTTATTCGTTATCAGGAAACATAACTCAAACAAATATGTTAACGTAAATTGCAAGACTACAGGATAAGGAAATAATTCTCATGTGTATGTGATATATATATATTCACATTGTGTTCATCACTGGAATTGGTATATGGTTTAAAAATAGGATTTAGAAGTTTTCATTCACTACAACAGCGGTCAACATTCAGAAAAAAAGATGCAACAGTGACAAAAAAAGACCCGATAGTGTGACGAAAGTGTTGCAACACAAAAAGTTAATAATAAGCTGTAGTTCACGAATTTTCGTAAGCAACGGCCTACTTTCCAACTCAGGTGACAACAGATTGTTTTATGAACACACAGAATAAAATGATGCTTGAATAACACATCAATGCAGGTAAGTTTCTCTCTGTGAGGTGTGCTTTAAAATCTTGCGTGTGAATGGCTTCAATAAATTATTGAAGAAATAAATAAAATAATTCCAAAAGTTTGTGATAACCATTAAAATAAATCATCAAAATAACTTATACCTATGCTGTTTTTTTCTTGCAGTTATCAAATCGTTACTAACGATTAAAACCATATTAGAGTACCTAATTATTTTACAAACTAGTTTTCTTGAGATGTGAAGTGAATAGTGAAAATAGGCGACACAAGTAAAATCCACAAGGAAGATTACACAAGGACGTGAAAATTAGGCTTGTGAGTCGCTGTGAGCAGCGCAGTTACAAAGACGATGCTGAGTGCTTGCTACGTCTCCAGTTAAAAGCAACAAGAAACAACGAACAATGGACATATTGTTACTGCAGTGTTTCCTTGGAACGGGAGTAATCTGTTAAGCCTGAGATATAAAACGGAATGTGAAGAACGAAGGGAAGGGAAAAGGTTTTCAATTTAAAGCTGCCGAGTAAATTGTCCGTGCTATTGTCTAACATTCCCGTTTTTATGTCGCTGTGAAATGAGAATGCAAATGGCTGATTGGTGCAAATTCTTGGACGCGGGAATAAAAATAAATGCAAGCTATTCGAATCCAGGCTTCAGGAAATTGTTATTAATCCTTTAGCTTAAGCCTAGGCAGTTAGAAAAAAATTGAAAGTTTTGAGTGAAACAAAATTGAAAGATGTTGTTCGCATGTGCAGACAATATAGACTGCGTCGTAAAGTATTGCATAGCACCATATTGGCATCCAGACACAATCATACACTTCTAAAAGTACCATGCGAAGTAAATTAAAAATACGACGGTACTTTTATAAAATGCTGTGCACACATTTTTAATTTACTACCAAGAAAAATGTATTACGATTTGTTCAAGAGATTTAATTAGTGAAGGTTTGTGATTCTAGTCTAGTCAAGTCTATCTTTGACGGAGGTGTGATGCCTAATAATCCGTCGGAAAAATAATACATTGTTTATTATTATACATTTAAAGTATCAATGCATTCAGGAAAATGTCTCGATTACTGACACAAAATGCAATATGTTTTTACATCAAATGCACGTGTCAGAAAATTGAGTCTTGTTGAAATGCAAAAGGAATAAACAGCATAAGCTAAGCTATGGTCTTCTCCAGCAACTAGGAACACCGAGTTACCTTAACTATAAGTATATTGGTAACAGAACATTTTAAAGTGCCATGTTATTATATATATATATATATATATATATATATATATATATATATATATATATATATATATATATGTGTATGTATATATAATTAAGTGTCCTGACACACTCACTCACTCATCAACGCACAGCACAAACCGCTGGACCTAAAACCATGACATTTTAAGGGAAGCTTCCACTTGCCCCGTAGGCACCCACTAAGAAAGGATTTTTTGAAATTCGAGGATTAAGAGGGTGAAAAGGGGTGAAATGTGTTTTAAACGAATCCTTGATATCTCATTAACCGGGAAAGCTATCATAAATTTTTTAACTTCATAATATTGCCCCAAGAAATGCATATTCGCAAATTTTTTGATTTTACGAAATTCGAAAATTAAGGGGGTGAAAAGCCGTAAAATGTGTTTTTCAGTAATCCATGATTTCCCCTAAACCATTTCAGATAGTGAGGTGATTTTTTTTTAATTAATCATCTGTCTCTTTAAAAGACGTTGAGATACCGAGATGATTTTTTGATAAGATTATGTACATATCTACAAATCAAATTCAGGATTTTATGAAATTAGACAATTAAGGGTGTATAAAGCAGAAAAAAAGTTACAAAACTCCCAATAAGTAGAGTGACCACGGAGACACAATTCAAAAGTTGTTACTTTTTGACCGAATTCAAAAAAAAGAGGATGTTATCAATTCGGTTGTATTTTTTTATGTTTGTTACCTCATAACTCCACAATTTAAAAACCTATTAGGAATTTTTTTTATTGGAAAGCCGGTCCAAATTTTTGGGGGACATTTCGTAGGTACAATAGGGAACTCCTCAAAATCGAATAGGTATGAGTGAGATATTTTGGTCAGCGCTTAACATAGAGTTCTTTAGCGCTGGTGACGAGTGACATGAGGTGAGTATGGAGCGGCGCCGGAATGAATGGGCGGGGGGAAAGGGAGATCCCCGAGAAAACCCGCCGACCAGCGGCATCGTCCGGCACGATTCCTACATGCGAAAATCCGCCTAAGACTTAGCGACGGGAATTATCGTGCTATTGTATACGCACATATTAGTGGCAGCTGGAAGATTGCGACTGGACAGTCTAGTTATTTGGGTTTGAAGAGACTGATTTCGGCGTAAAAATCTTTGTTTGGAACTAATTAAGTCACACATGACGTAAAAAGAGAGTACAACAACTAACCAATATTTTAAACAGTTTACATTAAATTATCCCAAGCAGACACAGTCGTAGACGGGCAGCTAGTGTGTATGGGACGTGCGGCACATGTTATCCTTGAAACCTAATGTTTTTTTAGTTTATCGAGTATTACTATGGCAAATTTTGTAGTTCTGCTTGCTAAAATTCTTATTTACCGTAATTGAGGTATCGTTACAGCAAAACATACTGAAATAAATAATGTCATACTCTCTGGTAATGCATACTCTATAGACACTGGAATGTTTGCGTTCATGTCGTATATGGACATGCTCAATAATTACTTACTGAATTACACGTAATCAATGTAAATATTTTTATATTCTCCGTGTGTGTTAGTGACTTACGTATCTATAAAATGGAAATGTTTGCTTATAAATTGCAGTTGTAATTTTGAAACATATAAGACATTGATACACTGTAAAAATAGATACAATAGTTATTTTTTCAATGTTCATCTTTACCTAAGTAAATGATTAAAAAACTTACAAGTTACAGCCGAAAGTGTGCATGAGGTATCATTTTATTTGAGACATAAAGGGGTTTATTGTCTTTGTCACAGGAATTAATGTCAAACTCTATGACTTAAAATATTTATAACTTGGGACAGGAAAATTTCGCGAATTCAATTATCTGCAGGCTAGAATCTAATGCACTATGCATACTCAAGCCCCGTCTATTCGTTCACTGTCTGTTGCTCCACTGAGTAGCAGCTAGTGGGCAAATAGTCGGGGCTTGAATATGCACAGAATAGTTGATTATAGCCTACAGGTCGTTGAATTCACATTTTCCAGTCCCTATTTATAACTTTAAAAAAATTTCACTACACACTTTTTTTAAGTCGAACGTTTTCTGGCGATGTAAACATTATAAGAAACATATGACTAAAAATAAGGGATTTATCATGTAACCCTATATCATTTTTAAGGAATTCACGTACATTATTTCAGGTATTTTCGTATAACAGATGAAAGAATTTTCACACATGGTAGCAAAACGTTGATATACCTGCCAATATGAGGTTATAATATATTTTCACAGAAATAGTGTAGTAGTGGTTTAGTTACGTTAAATTTCATTATTCGAGTTTTTAAAGACTTTTCAAAAATTATTATTTTTTGGGCAGAGATTTCAAAACTGATGTGTATGTAAGGGGATCTGAGACCATGCAGTATGCCGAAGGAAGAAGTGTTATGCCTAATCATGTCAAATATTGTAAGGACTATCTGTTACACTCATTTGTGAGCAGTTCGATTGTTGATAGTTTGGAGTTACGATTTTTTCCGTGAACGACTGAGAGTCTGTCTTTGTAATCCAGTAGCTCGTAAATTACGTGTGTACCAGTTTGTTATTATTGCAGTTTTCAAAGAGCAACGGATTGGAATATAGACACCGGGATATATTTTCCTTCCCCTCTTTCAAGAGACTGCGTGCAAAAGCTATAGAAATAGCTATTTTTATCCATATTCACTATCATATTCTTTCTAATGACATGTGATAGAACTAAAGTAGAGAGTGGCATGTACAGGTAATATGTTTTACATTTCTTGTAAAAAAACTTTGTTTTAACAGAACGTTTATTTACGGACATATGCGTATACGCACACAGAATTTACATAAAACATCAGGCTAGGGACTCGTATTAAAGCTTGTGTTTGGAGAGCCCAGCTATACAGAGTATCGCGAAATTTCTGTCATTATTTAGGAGGAACAATCCTCTCGTCTATTGGGTCAAACGTTGTTAAATGAACACGGGCCCGACAATGCGCTGTTTCTGCACAGTTCGCAGAATATGACGTCCAGTGCATGGCGTGCGGACTGTGGAACGTTACACAGCACAATGTGAACCGCCCAATTAAATGCGTTTCGTCTGGCATGTAGCTGCCAAAAAAAAAAAAGCCGCGATGGCCTTCCACAGCGACATTGAACCGACTTTGTCGCTTCGCCACGCAATTTGACAGGCCACGGGGCACCTCGGACATGGTGAATTATCAGCAACTATGTTTTGATATGATTTAAATATGTGTGTGTATTCTCCGGAGCTACGTTTTCAATACTTGCACGTAAACGGACACTCTTACATACCTTATAATCCACTTGTAATAGTTTGTAAACATCACGCATCTTCGCCATAGATTTGTTGTGGACTAAGCAGAGACACGGGTGCAGGCTGTGCAGCTAGCCTCGCGCTACACTAGCGCTCTCAAGTGACTGTTGCCGCACATCAAGTAAATAATACCAAGGGTTGTAAATATTATCTTCCCTGTTTGACTGTGATCTTAAGACAGAAGTTTAATATATAACTACAGCTGTAAATAGTGAGTTGTATAGTTATTGTAGTGTGGTCTCCTACTGAATTTTCAGATTTCGATTTAATTGCCATGTTGTTCGGACTATATTTTAGTTAATATTCTTGCTCGCTTCTTGTATTTATACCTGTGATTTTTTCGTATGTGTGTTCAGTCGGCTTCCAGCATCATGTAAGTTTTGGTCTTGTCCTTCGTCATTGTCAATGTGGAGTTGGTTGATATGCTGCAGGACTTATAATTGATTAGTTTGGACGCCTGCTTAGGTTTAGTGTTTAATTTTTCTTGTATTGCAGACATGTAGCATGATGGTCCATGCCCTAATGTCTTAGTGTATTTTGCAGTTGACATTTTTTTTTTTAATTTTAAAGTAAAGCTAACTTTCGCGTTCGGGTTCTTACAGTTTTGATATAGCAACTATGAAGTGATTTCAGTGAAATAGAGGGAGAGAGGCAGACATAAAACTTTTTTCAGTTTAATTTCGTTCAGTGACATATATAATTCGTAGTTGCTTGTTTGTAATTTTGAAGATTAGTTACAGTTTTGGCAAACGAAGTAAAATAATGCAGATAACAATATTTTTAAAGTTGTGTTCATTAACTACTGTAATGTAAAATAATTTTTATCACGCATCCTAATGTGCCCGCTTTAATGTGACTATTTGATGGGGTATTTGATATTGTGCGCATACTACTGAGGTACGGGACTGGGTAGGTTATGGTGAAGTTTGTGTGCATCTTGGGGCGAGTGTTCCACTGAAGTTTACTTCCTATAAGTATACGGGTTCTGTCAGATTTGTGATTGTATTGTGTGTGCAGGCTACTGAGATATAGGACTCGGTTAGCACTGTTCTTGTTGAAATTATTTTCCTATACGGATAGGGCTAATTGATGTGTAAATTTTGCAATGTCTTTCATACACCTACGGAAATAAAATATTTTGTGGCAGATACAAAATATTTTGTGGGTATTTACCCTGCAAAATTGATTTTGTGGTCACCACAAAAACATTTTGTTGACACCACTAAGATGTTGTAGCCACCACAACATTATTTTGTGGTTACAACAAAATAATTTTTCAGGGAAGACTTCCTACAAAATTTTACTGTTAGTACCCCTTTCAGTTATATCGACTAGGGCTTTTTTTTTAATGCGATTTACTGTTCGGATTAACTTGGTACTTTCCTTACAGCCTTTTTAAACATTAATAATACAATTGTTGTTCAGTGTTATTAACTTTGTATTTTGTATTATCATTTCTCATGTTTGGAGTTAGGTTGACAGTTTATTGAGTTTGCATAATGTTGAAGGTTATGTTTTGCTCTTCTTAAGTTTGACTTTTAATAAATCCCTGTTGGGATTTAATCTGGAATTCTATGCCATTTTCTTTGAAGTTAAACTACTCATTAACTTTGCTGTGATTGGAATTTCAATGTGATGATTTTACTTGCAGCCGGTGCTGACCTTTTACTGTTTCAGTATATACAATTACTGAGGTTATTAGTTTCTGAATTATTTTTAACTAAGTGATAATTTAACTTTAATTTTCTTTAGTGTTCTCGCAAATTAATAGGGATTCGAAACCCGCCTTTTCCTCCTTGTAATTTGTCACCGTCACCATTAGTGAGGTATTAGCCCCTAACTTTAGGGGTAGTGACGGTACTACTTGATCAGCCTGCGCGCTATGCACTGTTTGTCAAATACTGTGAACTGTGCATAAACTGTGCATTTTTGGTCCCATGTTCACATAACAATTATTTGTTGCTCTCTATATGTGATGATTAGAGTTGTTGGAACATCGCGGATTTTTTAAAACGTACTCTTATAAACGTAGATTGATGTAGCACATATAGATGGCCGAACTGTTCCTGGCACGACTTAGTTTACTGCAGACCAATCACATTGGCTGAGACAAAAGAGGCATTGAATTAATTTACACAGTGAGCCTGGAGCAGAAGCAAACCTTCGGACACGCTGCGCGTACGTTGAAAAGTTTTCCCACGGTAAATAACCGTCTCTGGTGATGATTTTTGCCTTCATAATATTGACAGACATTTTAGCATCAACCTGTAACCAATTACGTATTAATAGGGCCACGATTTTGTCGCGAAAAGATTTTTGCCCCACTTTGTTTCAGTGTCTCTCGTGCACATCGGCAGCTTTTATTCATGGTTATTGGCAGCGTGTCTTTGTTCAGACACGTTTCTCATTTGACTGCACCAATCAGAATAAGATTATTGTGACTCCTTACGTCTGTAATTTGCCAAGGCAAGTGAGAGTAAAATTATCCAATTACGGGCGATGTAGCAGACCTGTAGATGTGCACATGACGCATCGAAACCAAATGTTGCAAAAATCTTTTCACCATAAAATCGTGGCTCTACGTATTAATATATATATAATTGTTTTAATGCCACGTAATAGTACAAGGACTTGATAGAGATAATCAGAGTTGTGACTTGTGGAAAGGAAGATGGGGTTAGAGAATTCGGCAATGACCCGTATGAAAAATAAAACCATCCAGCGTTCGCTGGTTTGATTTCATATTATTACAACTTAACCGAAATTCGCGAATACATATCCAATGTTTTGCCAATGCACTACCTCGCTCCTCATTGTATATCACATGGAATCGTAAACCTTTAAGTACGCTTAAATATGCAATCTTTCATTACTCGTATCAACTATGATAATCTCATATAAAAAAATACACTTCCGTATTTTTTTCGCTTGAGGCCTTGAAGGTTTGCGCAGAATTTAAGTGGAACATTTATCGAATGTACAGCTTTTTAGGTGCTGAAAAAGAGGAGCGATAAATACCGTACAGGTGCGCTACACGAGATGGTGGTATATCGCGAAAATTTTCTATTCCAACATAGCCTTGAAAACACTGACACAACGTAACTGTCTGCAGACCAATAATAGGCATCAAATATTACAATAGCGGAATTCTTATTGGCTCAGTCAAATAGGGAACAGCACCACGTACAAGCGAAAGCCAGTAATATTTTTTGATAAGCTGAACGTACGTTGAAGCCTAGCAAGTAGTCAAGTTTTCCCGCGATAAACCATCATCTCTAGCCATGCGTTATTGTGTACGGAGTTTCCGTATCAGTTGGTTTACTTTAAAACTTTAAACGTGGAAACTGTGGATATTTTGTAGAACAGTAATTAAATAGGTGAATATTTGTTGTCTATGATTATGAATTGATTGCTACATTATTAACATTATTATTAAATATAAAACAATAAATACAAAGATTAAACTGACTACGAAACCTACAGCTCCAAAGTATAGTGTTTGTCAATAAATATTTTATTTTCATTAAATGTTTACATATAGCTACATATACACATAATAAACACACACACACAAACCTACACACATATACACATAAATATTTTTTTGGGTTAGTTCATTTCATAACTGCAACAATTTTAAGTAATTTACAGTTTCCGTACATAAAGTACGCAATTGTCAAATCCAGCCTATCATACATATAGCGCAGTTAAATGTAAGCTATATTTTAGTATCTGATTCAAATGTTTTAATTACCTTTATACAAGGATTGCCAATTGAACACATGTTTGTGTACAAAAACATAATAAACATAAAATAGTTATAAATGACATCTCATCACAAATTGGATTTACGGTACACCTCACTGACAGTGAAAATGTGACATTTATCATGCATCTCTGAAATTTAAATTCTCGGGCTGCATACCCATAAATATACCGTAATTTATGTATTGGAACTAATTAAAAATAAACCATTATTAAGGAAAAGTAATTAAAATTCCGTGTGTCTCCAACAAAAAAACTCTACCTAAAATGGGGAATTTCTATGTTGTAAAAGTTGTTCCTTAAAATTATTTATTGAGAGCTATGCAGTGTTTATTAAATCACTTTGTAAAAACACAGAGTCTAAATTATGCATTCATAGGTTTATTTTTAGTGGAGTGAAACTAACTGATTCGCACTACGTTTTAAACTGGTAGTTAAACTTCCGTAATTTGTCTGTTACAAATAAACAATTCTAATTAAAATTTGCTTAACAAATTACATAAGTTTCAAACCTTTGTAGTTAATATAACGCATAGAATTCTAGTGCATATATTTGCAACGTTTTCGAAGACAGTAGAATGCATTCCTTATTTATTGTGGAAATACATAAATAACAGTTAAAGTTCTACTTATGACAAAAACTTCTATTACAAATATATTAACGTGAGAAGAACTGTGTGTGTTAATTAGACAATAATATTATTAAATATAGCGTAATTAGTAAAGGTTTGGGTAAACAACGTGACTGCACTTTTCCGCGTTTAACATTGTGTACATACGAGAAACATACAGAACAATTTCGGAAAAAGTCGGTTTTATCAAGAAAGGCACCGAATTATTATTTGTTAACAAAAATAAAAACTTACATCTAAAATGATTTTGTTTTAAGTGGACTTCCTTTAATATTATATAATTTAAAGGAAAATATAAAGCTTGGAATGAACTTGCAGTCTGCATGAAACGAAAAATAAGTGAACCTGAAACCATATTTTTATAGCGAATTTTTAATTGCAGATTAACAGGTAAAGATGAAATAAACCTATACCGAAGATACATTGTACATAATCAGATATGAGCCAGAGTTTGCATTGCATACTACAATTGTGATTTATTTTCAGACGAAGAAAGCATGGAAAACAAACAATTATTAAATTGATCGTGGTGCCTGTTAGAGTGGCCTCTGTGGTTACCTGTATAAATTTACGTGCGGTGACATCAAAATAGATTTCTGCAACTACATTCATGAGGCGTTTGAAAGGTTTTTTGAAGATCACGTGTTCTTTAGGAAAGCTATCTCGTGACACGTGTTTTATGCGATATCATAATAAGTGAGGAAAATAATTAAAATAAAAGCTTTTCTTTATAACTTATGGTAGACCTACTTCCATTACTAATTCGACCAGGTTTTTTGCCTAGGACAAAACAATGGTTTGTATCAAATTTATAAATTTCGGCACATAACATCATTTCACTCTAGGCAACTATTGATCTGTTCAAATTAGTAACACAAGGTAAAACTTTTATTTTAATTCTCTTCCTCACATATTATGACATCACATAAAGCACATCTTCACGAGCCGACGATATGAAAGCGCGCAAACATAAAAAACATTCATAAAAATACTCATGAATGCAGTTATAACTTTCAATTTTGTTGTCGTAGCACGTAACTTGATATAGATAACAACAGAGACCACTTTGACAGGCACAATGTGCAATTCAACAACTGTCTGTTTTCCATGCACCAATGCTCTTAACCAAGAGTATCTTAGGTACGTTTAAATTCAGCATTATGATATCTCTCAAAATGCAGTATGAAATAAAGAATGATATTAGAACATTAGTCAACTAACGTTACTAAGTTTAGAACACAAGGTCATCTACTAAATTCACTGTTAGCAATATTCCCTTTCAGGAATTTCATAAGTTCAAATTTTTTATAAAAAAAAAACGTTTTATGGACCAAAGCCAATTACTTAAGTAGCTTCTTTGCTTCAAGTTCAATAAATACTAATATATTTGCTAGTAGACTTTGTAATACCGAGCGCGGTGGAGCAGTAGTAAAACACTCGCCTCGCATTCGGGAGGAACCGAGTTTGATCCCCGGCTCCGGCCATCCTGGTTTCGGTTTTCCAGGATTTTCCGAAATCACTCTAGGCGAATGCTAGGATGGTTCCATTAAAGCCTATGCTAGAATACCATGCGCCTTGTCCGCGAATGTTCCGTGGCCCCTGTTCATCCAGGTATCGCGAAAATATCGTTGCCACAATCGATTTCCGGAGTTGTCCCAACTGCTACTTTCAGAAAATCGCCACCAGATAACAGTAAATACTTCGTATCACATTTCGATTCAAATTTGTTTTAGTTTACTGTATTTGTTTTTATGGAAGGTATTGACGTGGTCAATAAATTTATTTATAATCACTCACAGAGCCTCCAGTTTTGTGTTTCACTTCGTCAAATTCTTCTTATTCCTTACACAAGTGTTGGGACAGAGGACACGACGGGACACCCAAGGACAAGAATTAAAAACTGACCAATACATCGAGGACAGGGACAGGGGACATGCGAGGACATACATCATGACGTCACATGATCACGTGGACCAATCAGTGCCTCGAATTTGAGCGAGGACAGGGGACCGAGGACATCCGAGGCAAAAAGTATACAAGGAGAGAAACACAATTCTCACAGTAAAACCGGAAGCTCAACTTTGTAAACAAACTTGGCTTGAGCTAACATATACTATACAACTTAAAAACGTGAAAATAAACAAAACACTTTTTTTTCAACTGTGAAGGCACTGCTTGCGAAAGGCACTTACGAAAAGTAACCCGTCTACTACCTTGGTCACCAGACTGACCGGTTCACTTTTTGAACGACCTACATCGATTTTTCTCTAACCTAGTGACTTCATAAATGCAGTGTTTTATTTAGTTTTATAGGTGATAATGGTGTGCGTCTATTTGTTTATAGTAGAAAGGTACACTGAAAAAAATACTTATTAGTCACTGCAAAATATTTTGTTAAAATTGACCTTACCAAATTTTTTTGTAGTTACGACAAAAAAATGTTGCTGTCCCCAATAAAGTTTTGCAGTGACTACAAAAAAATTTTGTAACCACTACAAAAAAAATTGGTAAAGTTCATTTTTACAAAATATTTTGCAGTGACTAATAAGTATTTTTTTCAGTGTAATATTATAACCATTACTTTTATTACTATATGTGCACGTGGGTAAGTGGTTGTCCCCAACGTAACCTACATATTATAGTCGTTTTGTAATATCCTTTCTCGTGCAAATAGCATCTACAAATTCTCTCCTGTTGGTTATGATCATAAAAATATGGTAGGGGGTAATGGGGGAGGAGCGAGTGGAAGGATGTACGGTTAGGTATAGTTTATTGCCTCCTTTACCATAGTTTTATGATCACGAGAAAGGATATTGCAAAACGACTATAACATGTAGGTTACGTTGGGAACAACTACCTACCCACGTGCACATATAGAATAAAAGTAATGATTATAATATTACATTTCTGTGTCTGCAGGAAATCTGTAGAAAAACAATCTACTATGGGCTACTTTACGCTATTGGCAGCCACACAACATTTAATTCTCTACGACGTTACGTAAATTCAAACCGCATCCGAAATGCGTAAACCGCCATTTCAAAACGACGACAACGTCGCCAACCAAACGCCGAGGCCGAGCAAAGAGCTTGTGAATAAAAAAATAACAAAATACAATAGCGAAACTAGAAAACATTTCTAATTTAGTGAATTTTTGACACTTAGAAAATGTCTGTAATTCATATAGGAGATAAATTAGATGACTTGAAAGTAAAGTTCATACGACCAGCGAAATGCATTGTATTCTGATGTTGGTACATTCGATGTTAGCTCAAGATTTAAGAGTGCGTCGTAGATAAATAAAGGCTGAAAACATCAATTGATTTCTACGCTTTTTTCGAAGCCTATATGGTAAATATACTCAATGACAATCCTAGATAATGGTATTTTCCAACTTTAGGAGCAAATATTTATCCAGAATTACTAATTCGTCACACGTGATCTCTTGCGCCTCAGTTAAATGCTCGAGGTTCCGGCGTCAGAAATTGTGCCTCAGAAGTTGGTAACACTGGAAACAATTTAGTTTAAAACTTTTGCTGAACATATTGCCTAGGATTGCTGTTGTTTAACTATCGCAAATTGGCATCAAGAAACCTACAGTTATAGATTAATGGTTTTAGCGTTGAATTATGTACCACGCCCTCTTAAGCTGTCGTCTTGTCCTATAGAGTTTCGCCCCCATGATCCGAGGACTGAGGACACTTGCGGACAATGAAACTGTAACATAGACTTAACAGGCCCTGGCTGACTCCCTCCCTCCCTCTTCCCCACCATGTACTACTGCTAAGGACATGTGCTGTTCGAGGACATGTTAAATCAAATAAATGAAAACCATAAAAATAAAATATGTCCAGAAAGTTTAAATACTAACGTCCGCTGCAGGGAACGTTACAATAACGTTTTCTCCCAAGAATTTTTTTGCCTGCAGCACACTGAAGATTGCGGAACGATTCATTATTGCAATAGCCAAACAAGCCAGACTTTAAAAAATTTTAGTTTTGTGCAGAGAGAGACTTTTAAAGCGGAGCTCATGAGAGACATACAAAACATAAAAACTCGTTTCGAAGCGGCAATTTTCAGTTCCTCGGCCAGTTTTTACACAGCTCGGTATTGTGCCGCTATAGACTGCCATTTGTTATTTTCCAACCCTCGCCGTGCGCGCCAGTACTAAAATTCGAGCGGCCGTCATAAAGCCGGCCCGGGGGGTGGCTATCGTAAACCTCTGGTGCCTGCTGCTACAAAGGGATATGGGGTCGCTCGCGAGGACGGTTTGAAAGCTAGAGGGGTAGTTGTGTTGGGGTTCTGCGAGGGGGGAAGGGGTAGTGATGCTGGGAAGGGCATCCCCCGTCGCAAAATCATGCGCGCCATTTCATCCGCCTGGCGGAGCGCCCGCTGATCCGTATCGCCGCGCTGACAGTTATCCCAGGCCCTGCAGGGCTGCCAACACGACGAGATACTTTCCCTCCTCGGGGGCAGCGCACGGCCGACAACCTGTCAGCTGGTCTATCAGCCGCGCATTAACTGCCCACGTGACGGTCGCTCGTAGTTGCCCTGTTAATACCGCAGCTGATTGAACCTCGGCCTCTCGCCCGATTAACAGCGACGTTTGAGAAATTTGCGACCGCGCTTTCCCAGAATAATTTCCATCTGCTGCTCAGATAAACCATTGCTGACAAAATTACGACGCAATCGAGCCGACTTCGATAAGCATGTTAATTTCCTCTTAACTATTTACAAGGGCGATATTTTATTATTTTTTGTTATATTTTATCATATCTGCTTGACTGAATAAGATGCTATTTTTAATATAGTACAATCGATCGTTAACGCAGTTCATCGTTACACTTCGATAGTAATAAATTGATAAAAGGTACTTACATTTGCATTCAGTCTAGTAGGTTAGTTCAGGTTGGAGTAGGTTTGGTATAATGTAGTTATAAAACGTATACACATAATTTAAGTATTCATGTATCAAGGGTTTTGGTAAAAATGCTCAGTAGGTTTGTTTGCACTAATAAAATTTTGATGACCAGAATTTACATTTGCAGAGGTATGCCAGCTGTGAGTAATACGACTGAAGCAGCTAGAAATATAACATGTTAAAATTGATAATATAATGAAACATTTAAAGAGTGATATAGGTATCGCTGGGTTCTGCTCGAACCCTATAAGAAGAATGTGTATATTAAGATAGGCATATCTGAGTTGCAATTGACAGAACTCAAGTAAATTTATCTGTAATATAGTTTTCTAAGCTTATAATATGCATACTTGTAATTTATGTTGGTTTAGTTATAATATCTTCACAGTATAGTGAACTTACAGCAAGAGAGCACTTGTTGATTGGTGGCAGAGGTATAATACTGAAGTATAAAAGTGAGGTCTAAAAGTCAGGTCTAATAATGAAGTCACAAAGAGAGCTCTAATAATGAGCTCTAAATATGAACTCTTATTGAGAATCCTGAGATGAACCCTGAAATTAATACTGATATGAATCTTGAAATGAATCCAGATTGAAGAAAGAGTCATGAATGCGTTGAGAAGATTTGCGAAGTAATCGTGAAGGTTTGCAAAGAAGGAACGAAAGAATCGTGAAGAGTTACAAAAAATCACGAGGGGGTCACCAAATATCACGAAGGAGTCACGGAAAATCACGAAGATGTCACGAAAATTCACGAAGATTTCACAAAGCTTACATAAAAATGTCGCGGAAAGTCATTTAGGTGTCAATAAAAGTCACAAAATTGATACGAAGATATTATGAAGGGATTACGAAGTTTGAGTGTATTTGTGTATTATAATTAGGAAGTTAAGCTGGGGCATTACATGTGTTGGTACACGAACTTCTATGTGGAAGGTTTTAAGAAAAAATATAGTTTAGAAAAATAATAAGGGTAAGTGTAAGTGAGTTTCATGTCAGATTCTGTCGTAAAAAACTGAGGTCTATTAAGTACTATAATAAGCTATGCAATATATGACTTTTGGTTTATATGTGATATATAATGGGAAAGTTCTGTACACTCAGTCGATACATGATATTACTAGAGACGTGAAAAAGCCGTGGGTTCGCTGACCTGTAGGATAGTCTCCAAGAATATATGTGAACTGAAGCAGACAGCAGATGCACATTGGCTGTTCGCTGACACAGTGATAACACATGCTTCGACCTCTATTCACTGACTTCGTTATTATTGGCCCAGCGCTCTCCAGGAGGAGTCAAATACATCAGGAGCCAATTAAGAGACTGACAAGAACTTGTATCTCGTTCAACTGTAGCATTTGTCCAAAAGAAATCGCGAATTTTTTAGATCCACAGGTATTACACATACCTGCTAGGAAGGCTTAATGAGACAAGAATAGTATTTAGTAGTTAAATAAATTTTTATTTTCCTGGTTAGTATGCTTAGATAATACAATACTATGTCGGTTGCGATGATTGTACAGTGTCATTGCTCGTAGAGTGCACAATAGACGTTATAGTCAACGTGGCTAGATCTTACGAATGGTTTAATCTATGAAGAATGACTGCCATGTTTGGAGATTTCAAGCGGCAGCCATGCAGCCACCTTATGCGAGTTATGCATGCCTATCGACATACACAGGCTACATGGTTCTGTGGGGAAGAGAAAGAGGTCATAAAGCGAATCAACGAACAGTGTCGTATTTCGCAATGACGTTTACGCTGCAATGCTGTAAATTACTAACGTACTTCAAGAACTACCTGCACATTATAAATGATTTGGTTAGGGTAAAATATTACGGATTAAAAGGAACACATAAACTCTTCTAAGTCATGTAAAAAAACGTAACAATAAATATATTTATCTAGGATTATACAAGAAGAAAAGGCAAAACCTACACAACGTAAAAATACCTTTCACTTCTTAAAAATATTCAACTCAGAGTCAAAACATATTTTATGTCCTGAAAGAGTGAAACATATTTAAAGTCCAACAAATACGAATGTCCCCATTAGTGTTTTAAGTAGTTTCTGCAATGTGTCCTCCTACATAATTTTTAAATATCCTCTATTGTGTGTAAATATGTAATAGTAGTAGAAGTGATAGTAAAATGTATGGTGAAATACAACGGCTCCTACCATGAGCCAAGAAACATGCTGTGGATAACATAACTTTAAAGCATTAACTGTACATTTACAAACATTTAAAGTGCAGAAATCATAATGAAAAATTCTGTGTTATACGTTCCAGTGTTCGAGCGATACTCTCTGGCGATGCATGAAAAGTGGGACCGGTTCGGGGATCATGCATCTAAAAACTGATAAGGTAAAAATTTATTTGGAAAATCTACCTGATGGGACAGCGCACCTAGCTGTGAAGCTCGAAAAATAAATGTGGATTAACATATTAGTTAATACAATACTAACACAATCTAGCAGACTGTTTTTGTAAGTAAGACGATGAACAGAGCTCCCGTGGTGGAAAGGCTCAGTACCAAAGTCTGAATAATCGGCGCCCCCTAGAAGGTGATCAGTAACTATGTGAACAATCAGCGCAACCTGAATGGCAACTCCGAAACTAATTTAAAAAAAAGATGGCCATTGGAGAAGTGAAGGTAGCTAGGAATCAAGACAAGAAATAGAAACAAAAGGTGACAATAGGATAGGCTAACAATCTGGGGTACCAAAGACCTGTCAGTTGCAGATATGGCTCCGGGCTCAGTATCATTCACAAGAACCGGCTATGCTGTACTACTAACATACATCCACAGCTTATAAGTTGTAAAGCCAGTAATGACAACTATCACCAAATATTTACAAAATGCACAAACAAAAGTCTTAAAATTAAATGCTAATTGTTTTAAAATGGGGCAGAATTACTAAGTGGATCTGAACGTTAATGAGAAAAAGGCGCAGGACAATGACAAATAAATTTTACACTATTTATAAAATAATAGTACTGTGTACAACCATAAAACCAGGCATTTATGGGAAATAAATCCCAGCAACGATTTCACTGCTACTTTTAAACAATTCACCAAACAAACGTAATTACTCTTTCCTGTGAACTTCTGTTTATCTGCAGAAAATAATACTTTCGCAAAATCATGCAAGTTCTTCAAACAGTACTAAACGTTTTTTTATTATCCCTTGTACTGCTTGCTTCGAGCGAGACAACGCAGTGGTAAAATAGTGGATTCGCATTCACATGAGGATTAGGGTCTAATACCCGGTAGATCCGTCTATCATAGTTTTTTTTACCCCTGTTTTATTAAACACTCCAGTCACATGCTGGGATGGTACCCGCCATAACTGAATCCTCCCCAGTTTCATACCTGCCAGTTTGAAAAAAACGTATTTATTTTCAAATGATTTCGCTATCAACGAGACGATATAAACTCTTTCTACCAAGCTTGAAGCCGGTTCACAATGAATCAATTTAAACTTAACTTATTCACACACTTGTGTTACGCGAAATGCCTATAGAAACGCCGTGACACTGGAAAGTTCGTCAATTTTTGTTTACTAATTGATATATGAAACATAATACAAAATTATCGTAATACAAAATAAATCCGTCAAAATATAATTTCTTCAAGAAAATTGTTCCCATGAGAGAATAAATTTAAAAAAAAAAAAGTATATACAATATTTTTATAAGAAAGAGTTATGTCTAAAACTGATTCATAAACATCGTTGACATTTATTTCCCAGTTGGGATAGTTAGGCATTCATCTTTGTACTACTCGCTCGCGACAGTGAATGTACGACAGTTTCACTGACGTCATTCTACGATGAAGGTGGGTCTCATCGCGAATATAAATACTACATCGCGAATGCAACATGACTCTGTCAAGGTGGTAAACGGCTGAAAACAATCCGGGAGCGTCATCATGAAAACCTCTTCTCTCGTCCACCCCAACGCGAGATCACGTACCCCTCCCCTAGGATTGTCCCAGCTCGCCGCTGAACTTGGCTGACAGCTGGACGGACAGTGTTCGGCCATCTCTGTCACAATTAGTCGCCCCCTGATCTCTACGGGAGCTTTTCAACTCTCCACCCTCCCCGCGACCACATGCGTGACTGACACCAACGTCCTGTCAATCCACCACCGTGGATGTGAACCCCCTGTTACCATCCCTCAGTTCCCCTGCAGGGCTAGGCAACCCGCTGTACATGTTCCCTGGTTGACAGATGCGTTAGGCTCCTAGGCGAGGCACGGTCGGTGTACTTTCACTCAAACGGCGCCACCACCAAATGTTATAAACCAAATTATTGAGAAGGCGTGGTACATAATCCAACGCTGAAAGCATTTATCTATAACTGTAGATTTCTTGAAGCCAATTTGTGAAATCAAAACAATTGCAAACCCAGGCAATAGTTTTACGCCAACGTTTTAAACAAAATTGTTTCCAGTGTTACGAATTTCTAAAGCACAATCTCTGACGCCGGAACCACGTGCATTTAACTGCGGCGCAAGAGATCACGCGTAACGAATTAGTAATTCTGGATGAATATTTACTCATAAAGTTGGTAAATATTATTATCTAGGATTGCCATTGAGTATTTTATCCATATTGGCTGCGAAAAAAGCGTAGAAATAAATTGATGTTTTCAGTGTTTATTTGACTACTACGCACTCTTAATAAGCCCTTTATCAATATTTTTATTTATCTTTAGTTGGTCGCTCTACGTGTCCTCGAACAACAGACGGCCTCGGCAGACGTACACGGCGGGAAAGATGATAGGAGTCGTCCAGGGCATATTTAAGGATCCATCCCAGCATTCGCTTGGAGTGATTTCGGCGAACACTGGAAAAACCAAAACAGGATGGCCGGGGCGCGGGATCTAACCCGGGTCCTCCCGAATGCGAGGCGATTGTTTCGCCACTGCGCCACCATGCTCGGCGAGGTGACAGTGTTTTACGAGCCTTTAGCAGCGAGGTCTTACGAGCCGATGAAGGTGAAGCGAGGTGAAGGTACAACAAAATATCCATGCCCGTGCCAGGATTCGTACCCAGGACCTCTCGCGCCGTAGTTCGGCGCCTAACCGTCTACACTGCTGAGGCCGGCACAACGCTCGGCTTTACACATAAGTTAGGGGAAGGGGTTGCTGCTGCTAGATAAATAAACGCTGAAAACATCAATTTAATTCTACGTTTTTTTCGATGCCAATATGGATTTAATACTCAATGACAATCCTAGATAATAGTATTTGCCAACTTTATGAGTAAATATTCATCCAGAATTACTAATTCGTTACGCGTGATCTCTTGCGCCGCAGTTAAATGCACGAGGTTCCGGCGTCAGAGATTGTGCCTTAGAAGTTCGTAACACTGGAAACAATTTGGTTTAAAATGTTGGCTAAAACTATTGTCTAAGATTGATATTGTTTAATTTTCGCATTGGCTTCAAGAAACCTACAGTTATAGATTAATGCTTTTAGCGTCGAATTATGTACCACGCCCTCTTAAGGATGAAACTGGTTTAGGCTAGCGTTAAGCATGGGGGTTTCTGTTTAACGAAATGCAGTACTTTAAGGCCATGATCCTTCATTTATTTCAAACAATCGAAAATATCTCAAATATTTTTTTAATCAAATGTTTGAAAAAAAAAAATTGAGACTGTGTACAGTCTTACGGTACACAATTTTGCTAGAGCGTTTATTAAAATAATGTACCGTTTGCTAGCAAAAATTATATTGCTTCATTTTGGTTTCTTTTCACAACGAAATATGTGACATTTCAGGGGCAAAAATCTAAAAATCCGTTTGGTGTATTGCAACAAAAATATCAGATACAAAAAAATGCTATATTAGTGTTAAAACAGTACGAATGAATTTTTAATATATGTATTAATTTGCGTTAAAAAAAAAGTATTTTCGAAACCACTGTAAAACTAAAGAGCGAGGCCTGAATTGCCGTGGATTGACTCTAAGTTTGAACTACATTACATTAAATAGGTTGAAGGGGAGTGATTGATTATTTCAAGTTAATTTCTGAGGGATAGTGGGTGATCCTTCGGACAGAGGCCTCGCCGTTAACACGTTGCTGGAGGCTGATAACGATAAATAGACAAATGTGATGGATTCCTCAGAATTTCGGGAGGGGGTTATGTATTCTGTATCCTTCCCTTCCGGCTTAGGGATCCTGGAGCGGTGGCAGCAAATTGCCAGTGCAGGCTCAGTAATCTAGTAGAAGGTCGACAGTTCAATACACTTATTGAAGTTTGTAGTGGTTTATTGGCAAAATATGCAATGCATAGGCTACCTGTCCCCATATAAAAAGCGTTAACACAATTTGAAGCAGCGCATTCCCTAAGGAGTGCTTTACCGTACACGGATACACTCTTGATTAGCAGTTTGCCTCTCTGTACACTGTCAATGTTGTTATATATATATATATATATATATATATATATATATATATATATATATATATATATATATATACCCATACACACACAAACACTTGCATTTACCCATACTTAGTTGTAGTATAGCGAGGATCGTCACATCATAGAATCACTAAACGAAAACATTATTTCTCCTCAGATTCACCTTCCAAAATTCTACGTGTCGAAAATTTTTTTAACTTTGTCGTCGAGCAGAATTAACAGCCGTTACTGCTAACTGGAACGGTTATGACCGTCATAAACACGCCGGATTTTAGTTTTAAATTGGGACGAATCGGATTACGTTACATGGTGTTAACGACGACGAAGCTATTAATAATCTCGACAAAGGAAGGCGCGGTTGATGGCGGCGTGTGTGTTTCTCTCCCAGATATTTACATCAGAAACTTTATACAAATATAACTAATGGATCTTAACAATATACACTTTAACTCAAACAATATTAGATACAATAATTACGTGTTTAATTTTTGTACTATTAAGGCGAACGTGCATCCAAGCAAGCGACGTTTGTGTGTGTGTCGTGTGTGTGTGTGTATATATATATATATATATATATATATATATATATATATATATATATATATATATATATATATAGATATATAATTTTATGAGTACTCTGATTAGTCCAACGGTTAGATTTACGAGTTTTCCAAAATTAATTTACATTGCCATTGTTTGCATTTTTGTTCATTTACTAATTAATTTAAAATCATGCTTGTGCTTAATCATTTGTCACACGCATGCAGTATATAGTCAGTATATCGTGTAAGCTCTTTAGTAAGAAATTTATTTAATCAAGAAGCACGTTAAATCTTATGCTAAAAATGTGATTGGGTGTTAGGCAAAATAAGTATGTCTTTGCTTCTACACGAAGTTAGTAGGCCTAACGTCAAGATGAGATATTTGTTACACCGCACGACGGCACATAGCGTGCCACGTTAAGTGTCATGAATATTTGTTGATGATACATTTTTTCTGTTGGTGCTGTAGCGAGTTGTCAAACCACATTCACTTGACGTGCTCTTCTGATTTATTAGCTCATGTTAGAACATTGTCATCAAATGTGACCCCATATTGCGTCACACATTGTTGCAAGAGTATCAAATCCACGAAAATGGCTACTACAATTCTTAACATCATTAAAAACTTTGATAACCACGACTGTTAGCGTAATTTTCAAATAAATTTTTTGAGGAGTAAATCTACCAGCTATTTCATATAAACTTGACGCTAACGCAGTGGTTTCTAATAACATTAGCGTATGGGGCTGTGATTACCAAATAATGTCTATTATATAATTCTAGGGTTTGGAAATTTTTTTTACTGAACATAATGGACATATTATGCTATGGGCGTTAGTATAGGAATGAGGTAGATTAAAGTAGTGAGCACTTGAAAAATGCTTAACTTGCATAAATGTACTCTGAAGAATTTTCTGCTATATACGAAAATGTTTTCGTTTTTATTACGGCTATGTAATTATGGTCTAAAAATTATATACGTACACACACGCAGTGATTTCAATTAAATGAAGTATACGCAGCAAAATGTACAGCCGCTTGTTGTACTATCGCTTGCAAAAGTTCTCAGTGTGATTGTAATCGTTGTGTGCGTCTAAACATGAATAATGTATGTCCAAGAAAAATGTACATATACTGAAACTTTGACACACACTGCGTCGCGAGTACAACGTAGGTGCTAGTGTTTCGTCAAACTACAGATTTGGCTGGTTACAATCTAGAACATAACATGTGATGATGAATTCAATGTGTTACATATTTATATTGTGTTTTAGTGATAACAATAATAATAAAATTTCAACATTGCAAAAAAAAATAACACGTATTAATAGTAATTTAGGATTTTTCTACTTCATTTCTTATTTAATGTTCTCGTATGTATTTTAAGTTTAACTAAGAACGTATGACATTTGAAATACTTTTCTCATAATTGCAGTTATAATATATAAATCCCAACCATGGATCATTCTTAGCGCTTCTAGGCTTTAAGTAAATGCTATACTTCCAGTCAAACTTGGTTATCTTTGACAGAAAAAACGTAAATAACATTTTCACTACTCCTTTTATTACAATCTGTCGTTAACAAGTAAAAGAGAATAATTAAAATTACTCTACGCTTCGAATAAAAAAATAATGCTGCTCAGATCCCGTGTTAATAAAAAATACAGTTGAGATTTTTATGAATGTGTTGACTGAAGTTTGCGTGTCGTGTTATTTTCAGATTCTACATGACGTAAGTTACGTATCAAGTGGCGTATCGCTTTGTTCGCCGTGCAACATGTCCAATCTGTGTAGCTGGCCTTCCTATTACTTGCTCGTGGCAGTGATTAATGTTGCTGTTGTGCGATGTTCTTGACTGGCGAGAACCAAGTTTGCGATGTGCAGAAAGGTTATAAAACAAATGTTAATTAAAAGTTGCAGAACATTTTTTCCTGCCGTTGAAAGGCGGGAAATTTATTAGATCTCGCGTATGATGGTGTGTACGAAACGACTGCCGTTATAACTCAGTTGGTACGACGTAACCATTCCGGAAAAATCGCGTAAAAACACAATTTCCGTGCAAGAGAAACCTTACCATTTTTTATTACTTCACTTATACTAAAAAGGTTATAATTTTTTAAATCCCATTTCGGTAGATTGCAAATCTGACTAAGCTAAGCCACTGTTGTTTTTGTTATATGATTGTGATGAAAATATTCATAATATTTTTATCGTTATCATTCTTAATACTTCTTAAAGCTATAAGGCTGGGTATGCAAACGACCCAACAAATCTGAAATTGCAAACTTAGCCTAACATGACTTTAAATTCGTTAGTTTTAAGTACCTAAATATGAACAATAATTATTATGCCAAAGGATAGTCTTTCCTGAGAAACTGGGAAACAACAGTAAAAGTATTATCGTTTTATTACAGCATGGTAAAATTACATCGTTGAACTTTTTTTTGCAATCAGTTCCGAAATCAGTAACTGAGTTAAAGGGAACGAACAGAATCATGATATTAGTTGCCAGATTTATTATTGAGAATTGCTTCTTACGTCTCTCCAAACAGCACAGGACATCCTAGGGATATCCTATGGATATCCGGTCTGGTCATTAGGGATGTCCATAGGACATCCTTAGATATCTCTGGTCTATCTCCTGGCTATCAATAACGGATCAGGAGGTCATACGGATATCCGTGTAGGACCTCTGCTGTATATCCCTGCGCGATCTCCATTTGATATCACTGCAGAATAAGTGATGATCTTTATACAAAGAACCAAAAAATCTCTCACTCGTTACGAATATACATCTTTTCCTAACATTCACATTCTTTATAAACGATTTCTGAAACTCTTATTTTAATTTTCTAGTCTAATTCAGTTGTATACGATACCACAAACGTATAGTTTCGAATTTAACATGCTCACCATTACTCCACCACATCACTTTGATGACCCGTATCTTCATTATTACCTATACAAGTCAAAATGGGAGAAAAGATTATCTTTATAAATAGTTATAAATATGTTAAACAAAACTATTCGTGTAAGTAGTATAATTCTTCCTTAAGAAAAATACAACTACCTGATCATTATATATAAACTCATTCAGAAAATTATAGGTTTGACCATTTAGATGTCTTGTTCAAATATCCATTATTATTCACAGCAGGAAAACACAAGTGATTGTCATTAAGGGTGGGGAGGGGGTTCATATTTCACAATCTAGGATAGTTAATTATTTTGGAAGTGGATAGTTCTTAATGCATGTTACGAATATTTTTGTGCATTTATTACAGTGATTATTTATTTAATATATCTGGCTATCCTATAAACACATAAATTAAGCACCTTTACTATAGCTTAAGGATATTCATAGGATGCTCGAGCTGTATTTTGGACACTCGGGACATTTACGGGATATCCCTAGGATATCCTGTGCTGTGTGGGTCTACGGCTTGTCAGTAGCATCTAAATATTTAAATAATGGAAGAATAGTGAAGGCAAAACTACCTCTTGTGATCTTATGTGCTTTAATGTTTGTAACTGAAATGTAACTCCAATGTTCTATCTCTATGTAAGTAAGCACTGTAACAAGATGACGCATCTTAAAAAATACAATTTAAGTATAGTTCTGACTGTACCTGTAATTGAATTCACAGTAAGCTAGCGGAAGTAATGGCGTTTTGTGACTTCTTCGCTGGAAACCGATCACTAAACTGCTCTCTATACGTACTTTATTTGTTTATTTACTGCTTCTCCCCGTTGAAAACCACGCGGCCTTGATTGTAATACACGCTATTTACGTCACATGTCAGCCGTAAATTCTTCATTTTACAAAGACGAAGGTGTCTTCTAGTATACCTTAAGATGTATTCGTCAATAACATTTGTTTCTAATTTTGATAAGCAACTTGTGATCCGGGTAGCACTAATTATACATAGCCAAGAATTGAATTCTATACATTTAAATACCACACAATTTACAAGTCTCGATCCTACTTAATTAATTAATTAATTTGTGCGGTAAATATGACACAAAATTAGCAAAAAGAAAAAAATCTTTTCATCTGATCGATACCAAACTTTACAGGATCACCCAATGGGCTAATCTAAAGACTAGCTGAAATTTTCATCAAAATCGCTCCAGACGTTTAGATGTCCATACGGAACATGCATACACACATCGATTTGTGTGTATGTATATATATTTCTTACAGTTGTAGACAATCGGTAAAGGTATACGTTATTATTCGTGCCGGATGCACGAGTTTCAGAATGGAAACAATCATAACCTAACAAATGAAAATGGAACCATATATGTAGCTACTCTTAATGCAAACATGGCAATACAAATCTAGGGAAATGGGGCGAAAGTACGAAGAAGGACAAACTAACTTAAATAGAAATGCTTTTCTCTAGACAAACTATGGATATTTCGTAGACTGTGTAGTGATATGATTAGTATGATTAAAATATGTTTTAATTTGTTTGATTTACTTCGAAATGAATCATATAAGTGTAGTAATTTCTAAAACGCTTTAAGTAAGAACATATTTTTAACAGAATGGCGTGGTTAATGAGGTGGTTTTCAGAGTGGTATTCGTGAGCTGCCTAAATACTACTGCCTGTTTCCTATGACAAGTCTTGAGTAATGTAATTAATAATATTATTATTAATTTCGGTTCTGCTAGTGTGTATATGTCGTAGCTTGATATGTACATTGCTTTAAAATTCACTGATAGAAATGCAAGTATGTAACTTATATAAAAGCCAACCACTTGCGTATACGATACACTGGAATAACTATTTTTGCAGAAACAAAACAGACATATCAAGTCAGTCAGTTACTCTGCTCTGTAAATGAGGATAACGACTAGTAACAATGACAACATTTTCGCAAACATTTTCACCAGTTTCCCTGTAAACTTCAAACCTGTAAATGTAGATAACCCTTCTTTACTCAGTAAATATTGATACTTGTGTTTGGTTGTTGCCGATTGGCTATAAATTGAACCAAACAACTATATTATTTAAACAACGCTATATTGCACGCGGTCAAATATAATCCATGCATACACGAGTAATTTCGCTCATGTGTGAGTTGACAGTTATAGTCTGTCTCGCAATGCAGGTAAACAAACCAGTTATCGAGCTGTGATTCTGATGGCGTCGCGTTCAGGCATGTGAGCAAAGAAAGCAGCAGTTTACAACAAAAATTACTGCACTAACTACCGTTTGGTAAGACGCTACTTTAAGTTGCAGGAAAAGTTGAATTTTGTGGTCATTTTCCAAAATTTAGTGATGTCAAATTAAGATTTAATCTTGTCGCTGAGATATTAATATAGCGTAATAATTTTTCTTCATATCATTACATCTTTAATAGATATTTTGTTTAGTGATAATTAATTATTATTAACAACAGCAGACCTTCGTAGCGCGTAGCATAGTCAGTTAGGCGCCGGTCCACGGTGCTAGAGGTCCTGGCTTCGAATGCTGGCTCGGACATGGCTGTTGTGTTGTATGTTAAACTCACTTCTCCCTCATCGGCTCTTAAGGGCGCGGTTCACCTCAGTTTTCAACGTCTTTTTTTATTTTTATATTTGTACCAGATATTTTTTTCTTATTTTAGACATAAATTGCGACTAAATCGTCCTCTTAGAAAATTGATATATCTCCAATAGTTTTCGCGTAATGAGTAGTAAACATCAAAATTTGCACTCTACGGTTTTATGTACGCCACTAAAACCAACTATAATGTTATATGAAAATGACACATATAAAAACAAAAAAAAAAAAAATAATTTTGTACTTAATAAAAAATGCTGAATTTTAAAATAAAAAAATAAAAATATTTTAATATTTTTTTAAATACAAAAATGAATTTATTTTTTATTTTATATAGTTCAAATCATAGCCTGCAACATTGTTATACACTGTGAATTTTTTCGGTTTGGTATGTCGGTTAGTTTTAGTGGCGTACATAAAACCGTAAAGTGCAAATTTTGATGTTTACGACTCATTACGCGAAAACTATGAGAGATACAACAATTTACTAAGAGGAAGATTTAGTCACAATTTATGTCTAAAATAAGAAAAAATATTTGGTACAAATATAAAAATAAAAAAAAGACGTTGAAAACTGAGATGAATCGCGCCCTTTTAGATCTCGTTATTAGTGCTGTAAAATTCTCTGAAATCACCTTACTTACAAAAGAATGCCAAATATGTATGTTCCATGTAAAAACCTTCTCCAGTGGCTTTTGAGTACATTATTATATTCACAGTGAAGTGAGAACTTCTACAACCCTGGTTAATTATTTTAATTTTCAATTCATTTGTATTTATGTTAATAATTAACAAAACAAGGGAAATTTCAGCGCAGTTTATAACGTTTACGTAACGTTTGGAGCTATACTAACATGTTATTATTTTTGACAAGAAGTTCTTGAAAAAAGTTCACTTTACCATTAAACGCCTAAGTATAGATTGGACGTAGGCAGCTTATTTTTAGGTTTACTCTGCAATCATAACAATGTGTATATACATACCTACAACAGCCGAGTTTCCACCTAAATTTGTATATTATTATTTCTCCTCTATTAGCTTGTTTTTTGTGTGGAACAATAAACACAACCATGTAAGGTAAGCTTATTCTTCGGAAGCTTGATACTATGTAAATATAATATTTTAGAATACGTGAATTTGCTTTTCCAGTCCCAATGCAATGTTATGAGATAATTTATTTAGGTACATAACGTAAACGTAATTGATGATGACATTTTACTTTTCCTTGTTTATGTGTGTAAAGCAAAATACAGTTTTGCGCGCGCACGTGTGTGTTTAGGGGACGCATATATTATGAGATCAATATTTAATATAATAATCGTTGTGCCACAAAAAACTTGAAAAGTTATTTTTATTCTATAAAAAGCATAGTTGATACAGTAGTAAAATATGTAATCATAACATAAACTATTTCTGACAAGTATTTCACGCCGTCTAAAAACACAATTGTTTATATAACTACGTATCGTAATACATTTTCACCATTTTGTAGAAAACCAATCACAACGGACTAGGCAAATAAGATAATTTACTGTTTTCGACATATTATTTTCAGTTGAGAACACGCTTCAATTGGTAATCTGGTATTTTCTAATATTCTTTTAGTTGTTTATAGAGTTATACGTCAGTGTAGTGACTTTTAAAAATATTATACAGTAAGTTTTGAACTGTCCGGACTATAACCGTGTATTTATATTGTTTAATGTACAATTAGAAAGAAGTATAATATCATCAAAATTGTTTGCATAAGTTTAAAGCTGCGCAGACGTCTAGCAACAATGAGTAAACGTTATGATACCGTACAACAGCTTCCGAGACATCCAACGTGGCGTGGTTATCATTTTAAAATTTAAATAACGATTATTTCAGAGAGAAGGAAGCTTACAAACAGGAGCAGTTCAGACTGTTCAATACTCCGTAGAGTGAGGGAGAGATTTTGGTCAGCGCTTAACATCTAGGTCTATAGCGTTGGTGAAGGGTGACGTTACGTATGGAGCAACGCCGGAATGATTATGGCGGGAGAAACAGGAGATCCTCGAGAAAACCCGCCAACCAACAGCATCGTCCAGCACGATTCCCACATGTGAAAATTCGGAGTCCGACCCCGCCGGCAACCGAACCCGAATAGCTATAGTGGGAGGCGAGTGGTTTGACCACTCTGCCATCGCGGCCTCAATATTCCACACAGAATAGTAAGCTAAGAAAAGCTGAATTATAGATGATAATACCGTCTGCACAGTGTTTCAAGTTAGGTAATGAAATTTATCGCTGCTAACTTTTGCACATTATCGATATATGTTGAATTGAGGAACTGAATTTAAAAGAAAACTTGCATCTGAAAAAAAAATTTTCTGAAGAGAAAAAAAAAAAAGAAATTTCTAATGTGTAATTTGTTATGCATGTTTATGTTAATTGTTTAATAATCGAAGCATTAAAAGAAATGTCTTCAAGAGGTAAGAATTTAAAACACGAACAACAACATTTATTAGGAATGTATGTGCTGATAATAATGGAATAGTAATGAACGTAAATGTTGTTTTCTGTTTCTGACAGACTGTCCTACAATCGTGAATGCCAAAGTTAACTTATCGAAAGTAGAATAGATTTGAATTGACACGCTTTCCCACAAGTACATTTCTGAACTTGTTATTTGAGGGTTGGTATTCTCCTTGGTATGAAATGATGCGCTTTAGAATGTCTATGACGTGCTCTTATTTCAATTTCTGTGTTTTTGGAGTTAGCGTGATATATAAATCAGGCTACTAGTTGTATACAGGGAAAATACAAAGATATAAAAAAAGTGGCAAACGGCACGATAGTTATGGTACTTCTGGCAATGTGGGCGCGCAGCATACCAGCTGGCGTAATGCATGCTGGTGATGCTGTGGAGAGAAAGGATCTAGAACTAGAGGATCTGGGGCGCCGGGTTTATTATCGGCCATTATCGCGCCATTATCTGCTCGCGACCTGTGCTCTAGCTCCGCCCGAACAATAGAGGGGAAGATAGAGTGAGAGGGAAAGAGAAAGAGCGAGCCAGAGCGAGCCATTTAAAATTCATGATCGTCTGCGTGCGGCGAGCGGACCACCGCACAAAGAGTAGGGCGGTCGTGTGGACATATGTCTGTGCATGCGAGGCTGTCGCAACTCCACGCAACTATCACTTACGTCAACTTATGGCAAAGTTTCATTTTTTCTTGCCGATAACTGATGATTTATGTTCACCTCAACGAGTGTGCATGATACAGGGTATGGTGGCCCACAAGTTTTAAGGGCACAAAATTGGTAGGATATGTTTGAAATGGAGACTAATAGGCTAGTTTGGTTAGTCGTTTTTTTTTTTTTTTCGAACATGACACAACGATCAAACTCTGTACTGACATTTTTAAATGAGACGTTATCTTGTGATTATTTCAATTAAATATTTGCCCATGGTGTCATAATTCTTCTTGTAGGTGTACACAAGCAAATACTCTAAAGAAAAAACCAAAGTTGTAAATATAGTAATTTCTTTCAGGTATATTTTATTTAGGACTACGTCTGGGAAGATATATTTTCCATGTTCGAGATCTAGATACTCTAATGCAGTAAGGGCTGCCAGGCAACTCACTTAGGATAGATCAAAGTCTCTACTAGAAAGTCACGGAGGTATGTCGAACAAAAGTACGTACTCTTTATGTAGTCTGATCTTCTGTCAGAAAATAACGCGAACTTTTTATGTCCCCAACAAATTATGTACGCGCGGAGAGAAATACATATTCTTCACGGTGTACAATATGTACTAAAACTAGCGTATGAGAAGCACACCACGTGTACCATTAGCGAATTAAGAGATGACATTTTTAATGGCAAAATGTGAGACAAAATATTTCGTGAAGCTGGCTTTCTCTTGCTCTCCACGTCTGTTTAATCGAGTAAACGTAGAACACATGTTTGGATTGTCCGGGAGTTGAACCCGCGGCCGTGATACGATGACCACGACGATGGTAGTAAGAACTCAGTATTGTGTTGCAACACTGTGGACGAAAACTGTCATCGTAGGATATTTTGTTGCCAATATTTTGTCTCCGAATTTACAAAGGATTCAGGTGGTTTGCTTCTTATACTCTCATTTAAGAACTCTCTGTAAACCATCAATCGGAATCACTGAAAATTCCCTGATTATACTCTGTTCTGTGTAACTCATTATGCTGATAGTTCTTTGGGCACTTGTTTTTGATACTGAAGCAAATTCAAATAGAAAACAAAACAACATTCAGTGTACTTATACATATACAGTTGGATTTTATTGTTTCGTTCAAGAAGAAAAATTCGACTTACAATGTAGCACATCCAACATTAATGAAAAGAGGTTTCCCACAGAAGCGCCAAAATTCAGTTAGGGTTTCCGAAACAGAGTATACCAGCGAATAACCACTAATTTTAGATGAAGCAGTTTCAACCAATAAAATCTGCGAATATGTTCTGGTAATTAGTGAATATGTGCTGATTCAGTTATGTAATGTCTGCACGAATCAGCGAGTAGTTATCAACGTGACTATCTGCCCAAGTCGCCGTGCGTTGTGCAAAGGTTGGACAGTTTCGAGATTGTTCGAGAACTGCTCATCGCACATGAGTGATGTCGGGTTGGTAATACCATTCAAGGTACGTTACACGTCTGTATATCCATTTTAGTTTCACCACTATTTATTTTACAGTGGCAGGAAATTACAAAAATGGGTATTTTTGCAGTCCTTTTTTTAGGTATGAAACTCTTGGCACATAATATTTTAGAAGGTATATGTGTATACAATTAACCTTCATATCAAATATTACGTAATAAAATAATAGTATCAGCACTGAATGTCTAACAAAGGCGAGTTGTCGGTGCGAAGACTGCATGCCAGTTCAGAGACATGCTCCTTGGGACTAGCGGGAGGCCTGATGCACGCACTATGTCGTCCTTAACAGTGCGCGGTAGATAAATAAACGCCGAAAACATCAATTGATTTCTACGCTTTTTTCGAAGCCAATATGGATCAAATACTCAATAACAATCCTAGATAATGGTATTTGCCAACTTTATGAGTCAATATTTATCTAGAATTACTAATTCGTTACTCGTGATCTCTTGCGCCGCAGTTAAATGCACGAGGTTCCGGGGTCAGAGATTGTGCCTCAGAAGTTCGTAACACAGGAAACAATTTTGTTTACGTTGGCTACACCTGTTGTCTAGGATTGCTATTGTTAAATTTTCACATATTGGCTTCAAGAAACCTACTTTTATAGATTAATGCTTTTAGCGTCGAATTATGTACCACGCCCTCTTAACGCTTCAACACAATTCTACGCTTCGAAAGCTAAAAACACCTGCACCCAGGTGGCCACCTTAATTACCACGGTGTCTCTCTGAATTAAACTGTGGTAATTAGGACAGTCGTAATCAGTAATTGGAACACAGGCCACCAGAAAGTTTTGAATGATACGCGTTACTTTGAACACCAGCTGAATGGTCTGGCCGGAGCTATATCGAGAGATAGTTGGCTACAGAAGTAGCGCGCTGATAGAGGAAGAGCAGACAACTCTGTAACAGCCGAGGAGTGAAATGTGCTGAGGAGGGGCGGACGTGAACTGTCGTCACCACACACCCGCTACATCAATAACACGACTTGGTAGTCGCAGCAGGGTTCCTGAGAGCTTTGCACTCGGCAGGTGATAACACTTCACAACCAGTCAGTGTTCACGGCACACTTCCTACACGTGCTACCAACGTTGCAGTCCTGTCTCCTCTCTATATATGGTTCTGCACCGAGGAAAAAATTTTTTGTAGTAATATGTTTCTGTTCAGTGGGTCAGTGCCCCTAATTTTTCAGCAATAAAACTTTTGCATATAATTTGGCATTCACATTTTCTATAATATTATATGTTTCGACAATGCAGAGGGAATAGTTTCTTACGTTGTAAACAGTTGGCACTGCTTGACATTGATTATACTATACCTGTGGCCACACATGAAAAAATGACCTTTTTCCTCAGAATGGTTACTAGTCAAGAACTAATACAAGTAGTGAAGGTGTGAAGATTTGGTAACGTTAACGAAGGTAATTAATATGTGTACCATGTCAGACGTGAAATTGCCTCCTAAACAACCTATTAGTGCAGTAGTTTCGTAGTGTGACAGGGGTTAATCCATGTAAATATTTTAATACCATGAAAATTAGGTCAAAATGTGTAGTTACACTTTCATACGGTAAAAAACGCCGCTATCTAACAGGCATGCGCCATTATTAGAGACCTAGAAATTTCGCGAATTAATTTGAGGAGATGTTAGATTTGAAACTCCTATACACGTTCATTATTTTCGCAATTGATTCACAGTTAATGAAACTCTTACTTGAGGACAATAAGCCAATAGAAGACCTGCATCACAACACTCATATTGACTTCCACGCTTCGTTGCCAGATGTACAACTGGTCACTCACTGCAGCCAGCAGCCAATGAACAAGTAGCTGAAGACATAGTGTGCACAGGACTATGGAATCTAGCCGGCTGGTCGTTGAACCCGCAAAATATCCGGGACTCTAACCACGATCAACCGCAGTCTTTTGAGGTATTTTGTCGCAAAATGCTAAGTATTAAAACCAAACTGCTTAAAAATATTATGCAATATAAAACACAATTTTATCGAACGGAAGGGTGTGTTCACTTTTTATTTTTAAGTTGCGTAATAGTGAACTAATAAGGTCATTTAAATGACATGAAAACCATCACTAGACATTGCCAATTACCCGCAAAAATTACGTAAAGTCGGTTAAAGGACGGCCTGTATATCGGTAGGCATTTATAACATGACAGTTGATTGCCAAATTGTGAGCACTTGCCTATTTAACATGCAGCAGAAAGACGTGTTAGTATCAGCAACAGCTGTCGCAGAAAAAAAAAATTTTTTCGCGCTTGACCACAAATTCAAAAATGTATAGGCCTACTCAGAGCCTATATTACATTTCTAAAAAAATGATTAGCATCGAGCACCTTATCATTGATGTAGGACGTGTTCTAAACTTATAATAATGATTCGTGGGCTCCTAATACTGAATGATTAATTTATTGCATGTCATACTTGTCACAATTTTGTTGAACGCTGTCCGATATGTTGATAGCTCATCATATTTGAGATCATATCCTTCATAGCACCAAAAATATTTACTTCTTTAAGTTTAACTCGGGCAGATCGTTTTCAATACAAACATTGTAGTGCGAATGCGGGACGTTGGCATTTCCTACCATACACATACTCTGTGAAAACTTTGCTCTCTCTCTTTCTTTCTCTCTCTCTCTCTCTCTCTCTCTCTCTATATATATATATATATATATATATATATATATATATATATATATATATATATATATATACATACATACGTATATAAGAGGCGTGATTTTTTGAAACTGATATTAACACAAATCAAGTAAGTTATTGAGGAAGTAACAAGAAATTTGTTTAATTGATCTTATACTACTAAAATTTGATTAATAACGTACTGTTCATTCAGAAAGCAAATTTTTCAGAAAATGTTTGTATATTTACTCTTTTACGTATGACAAGCAAAATGTATATTTCTCTATTTCTATGGCAGTCATGTTATTTTTGGGGGAAACATCCAAAGTCGCCAATTCATCTTCTGACAAGAGACATTTTCGAATTCAACTGACAAAAACACAAAGCAAAATCACACAGTACAAAACTCTATACACAAGATTCACAAAGGCAAGTAAAGATCACAATATATGACCTTGACTGAATTAAAAACCAAGTTTCCGTCTACGTATTAAGAACACTAATTTTTTAGCTCACCCTCTGGCCGCAAGTTAGCTCGATTGTTTACCGATCAGTTTTTCAGCAGTCTGTTTGAACATGTTATTTTAATACTACGAGACTTTTCGGTGAATCTGTTTCTGGAACCATTTATACTTTAACAGCTTAAAATTCCCTAATTTAGATCATGATGTGATCCGCAAATTTATTTTAAGCTCATATTATTATATTTACACAACTGCACATATATGTCTATATGAGTTTCATGTATAGAAATACAACAAATTTAATTAAGTCTAAGAGGGGATTCTGGCTAATTAGAGTTGTAAATAATGTATGTGAAATATTACAGTGACCACAGCCTTCTTTTGTTTATTTCAATTATCGGTTATGTACTGTAATGAGTGCATTTGACATGAGCCGCGGTGATTAAGGGGTCATGGTAGGCCTCTGGACTCCCACATAGGCGATCTGGGTTCGAACCGGGTGAGTTCGGTCACGGATTTTTCGCTTGTGGGAAACGTGGCGGAAGTTGCTGCTGCTTGGCGGATTTTCTCGAGGAACTACCGTTTCCCCCGTCTCTCTCATTCCGTCTCACCATAATCCTGGCCTTAAGTGGCTTTATGGCTGGTGCGACTAAAGGGATCTCTGGACCCCGTTTTTTAATTTTGAGAGTAAATGTGGTAAGGTTGCTATTATAGCATGCATTATGTTTACCTTGCGCTGCAGCACAAGCATCGCAGTTGAACTTTTAACACACACACACACATATATATATGTATATATATGCCGCAATAAGTCCAGAATTTTTATATATATTCTTCTTTTGGCGGACAAATAGCGGCCTAAATATATGTCCATAGTTCAACTACGAAGACTGTACTATAATTCACGCTATAATAGGAAATGTCACATTTATGTTCTCATTATTTCATAACAGCTAAAAATAAAACAATCCAATAATGCGACTGATGTGTAGCCATAATTGAATGTAAGAGGAAGTTGGCCACCCCGGGGAGTTATGCGCTTACGGTACGGGGGGGGGGGGGAATATATTGGCGAGAAGAAACCAAGCCGTTACCGGCGCTGTGTCCTTTTTCCAGACAGCAGATATGTGTCGTGAAAAATGTATCAGCCCGCTGTCTTTTTAAGGACAACTAAACAATATTGGAAAGAAGATACCGCGTTAGTGACATACTAGTAGGCCTATCCTTTTCTGGACAGCACTTATCTGTAGCGAAAAAGATGATGGCCTGCTGTCTTTTAAAAGATACTTATAAAATTTATTGACAAGACGATTATTAGATACATTTTATGTGAACACATTTTTAACAACAACTCACGTTTTATGCTGTGTTAGATATTCTAATTTAAATTTATATTTAAGTCCAAAAAAAGTTTGGACGGAGCCTAGAAATGCATCGACAATATTTTTTCATGAAAATTTAAAAACCTAGTAAACAAAAACATTTTGAATAAATATCACAACTTACGCAAAAATAAACACAAATTTTAAAAATAAAACTAATGAGTACAGTTCTATTAAGCATTTTGGAAAAATGACTCGTGAAAATGAATGACTGCAAAATAAGAATAATTCCATTACTATGAAAATATTCACAGAAAATAGTTTACCTAAATCACTTGATATGAGCATTTTCTACTATAGTTTTTCAGTTCACAGGTTGTAAAATATTTTTGTTACAAAATTAAGATAACCTGCTTTATTATCTACAGGTCCATACCGAATACCTGTTCCCTATACAAATGTTAGTAAATTGCACATATATGTATGCTGGTAAAATTGTAATGTAGCATACATTACTTGAATGTTTTAGCGTGCTGTCACTTGGTATATCAAGCAACTGCACACTTCTTGTAAGCATACGAGGATAACAATTAGTATACTTAGTATAGCTATTGTGTAAAAGCACGAGATGATAGAAAACCAAATTAAGTTTAGACATCTACTAAAAGTCCCTTATCTCGAACGAAACGTGGGTTAGCATTATTCAACTATTTAATGTCGAAAAAAAAACACGCAAAACTGAAAACTTCCGCGTAATCTTGTGCATAAAAGAATGATGTGCCAAAAAGCAGAGACATAAAGGGTCAGCGGAATATGACACATACAACAAAAACATCTGATTTAGTTACCTTTATGCAATGAAAGAAAATGTTATACCATGTGCGACCAGTCAGATTAATGCTTGGTAAACAAACTAAAGTTTCTTGTTGACCAAAATGTGTAAGTGGTGACAACAAAATGTTTTTGAGGATAGCACAAAAATATTTGGCAGGGTCGATGCTGACAAAACATTTTGTATGTGACACAGTTTTTTTTATCGTGTGCTTGCGTCCTAACTGCATCACCGGAGAAATGAGAAGATTGGATAACTATTTTTAAGCAACGTGTTGTGCTAAGTCTGGAGCACCTAGCTTCCCCTCTAACTGGCTGGTGAATAATTTACTGAGTGACCGGTTTTTGATTTTTTAAACAATTAAAAAACACACAAAAGTGATGTAAAAATTTAATCAACTATATAAAGACACACCAGATACATAAGAACATGTGCATATTGCACTGAGACACACAGTACTAGAGATGGTCGGTATTTAAAGAAACCGTTATTAATAACGGTTATTAGAAAATAACCGTTTCGTTCTTGGTTATCGCTTCAGAATAACGGTTATCAGCATCTTTCCCGTCGGTCGGTTGTTGGCTCTCGCACACAGCACAATCTAGCGACGAGTATAGGTACTTTGTCAATAGCTACGCTGCTTGATAATATGTATCTCGAGTGTTTCATTTTATTTTCACAAGCGAGTATAAAACGGAAAGTATTTCAGAACTTCGCAAAAAAAACGTCCTTAAAACCAATGTAAACAATTTAGCGCATTAAAGAAATTAGTTTCGTGTGAGATGTCGACGAAATATTTTTATGAAAAAAATTTTTGCGCCTACCGAATAATCAGTTATATTTCGCTTTTCTAGAAACAGTTATTGTTTCTTGAAGAGTGTGGTTGTAACACGGTTATCAGATACCATTTAACCATTCTGTTCCGAGATAGTTCTGAGGTATGTCGCAGTTAAAACAGTTCCTATAACTGTAACGCCCGACAATAGTTCGTAAGTACAGCGCGGGTATTCACGTTCGCAGTTCTCGTTATTTGTTTGTACCATCTGTATAACCGAATGTAGGCAAAAATTTTTACACGTTAAAAAGTTTTTTTCTGTTCTTTTTCATCAGTTATATGTATGTAATCGTGTTGATTTAATATATTAGTTATTATTTTCATGTTTATAAGAAAGTATTGAACATGGCCGAAGCAAACAGACGAAAAAACTAGTGAAATTTTTTGAGATTTTGGTGTGATTGTTAAGGTTTACCTGTTGTAATGACTTAAAAGTATAAGAATTTAGTTTTATACTGCATGCGAATGGCATTAAACAGTTAGTTTATATGTTGCATTGTTTAACTTAATATGTTCATGTACAGCATTTTGTAAGCACTATGAGCATACAGATAATTTTGTATAACTTTGAAGGAACTATACAGCTATTATTGGTTTGACTGGATAGGCTTACATGTTGCAATGATTTAAAACTTAAAAAATTTCACGTTATACTGATTTGATTGAGATTAAAAAATTGTGAAAGCTGTTTGAACAATTTTCACATTTACGATCTATGTCATCACCATTTCATTCGATAACATTTTGCAGTTATCTTTATCAATGTACGAAAATATAACTGCATGTAACGGAATAATGTTTGAAACATTTTTCCGTTACATGCCAGCGATGAGGAAGCAAACAGTTAAATATGTGAAATGAGTATCAATACCATTTCAAATAACCGATAACGAATAACTGTTTAAATAACCGGTTCCTGACCAGCAACGATAACTGCTGTAACCGTTACAGGAAAGTAACCGGTATGAGCATCACTACACAGTACACATTTAACGTCCCCGATAAACTGCTGTCCCTTTATGCGTCGTTGTAATTTGATGAAGTAGGGCTGGAAAATCAATTTCATTGCACTAACGTCTGTCACTTACCACTCTCATAGTGAAGTTTGATGGATGGCAGTCATTCACGACAGTTTATATCATTAACGCTGTCACTGCTCATTTCCTTTTACTGCTGACTGCACGGGCTATGATCGTAAGAGCGCTGATGTATCGTTACGACTATAGACTTCAGCGCGGATAACTAACTCGAAACGTTTCAGTCACTTGGGGACAATGCAGATATTATTTGAGGAACAGTGTCAAATTTATCAGTTAAGAGTGAGAGCTAGTCACCATCTTGAATTTTGGTATTTTGTGTCATACCTTTATATCTGTGTAAATTTATGCAACTTTGACGTAGCTACAGAATAGAATACATATTAAGGGAATTCAGAGATCGTAAATCATTGTTTGTCGTTAATGTTCTTCGATATATAATTGCACTTAAAACATTCTTATTACTTTCTTAACTGCAATTATCTGTAACAATAGTACAGGAAACATATGATGATGTCTAAAATACCCTTAATACGTATTCTGTTCTGTAGTTAGGTTACAATTGCATAAGTTTACTCAGAAGAAAAGTTATGACCAGAGCCACGATTTTATGGCGAAAAGGTTTTTGCAACATTTGGTTTCGATGCGTCATGTGCACATCTGCAGCTCTGCTACATCGTCTGTGGTTGGATGATTTTACTCTCACTTGCCTTGGCAAATTGTAGACGTACAGACTCACAATAATCTTATTCTGATTGGTGCAGTCAAATGAGGAACGTGTTGAACAAAGACACATTGCCAATAACCTTGAAACAGAACTGCCGATATGCACGTGAGTCACTGAAACAAAGTGTGGCAAAAATCTTTTCACGACAAAATCGTGGCCCTAGTTATGACACAAAATACAATACTGTAAGATGCTGACAATCTCTCACTCTTAAACATTGTGTGATTAGATTCCGTTATATCAGACAGTATTTTGTGCAGAGATTTTGATATTGTTCTTTTTGTGATTTGGTTCTACCCAAGTAGAATTGTCTAATTATTTAAGCCACGTCATTGCGTATTTCATTAATAATAAACACATACAAATCACCATAATAACTAAACAATAATACACGAGAGACGATTTGAGGCAAATTAACTCATCGATATATCCCACGATTTGTGCGCCCCCATCCTAACATACGCGAATTGGACGTGTAAATGTTACACACTTAATTTAAGTGCACAAGGAGAATAAATTAATCCCACACTGTTTCTGCAACGCATAGTAGACTAGACTTTTAAAACTAATTATTAGATACATGCAAAATTCGTGTTATTTTCAGACAGCAGACTAGACTCCAAATGACTATAGGCTCGTTCGACGTCTCCCGCTGGCCGATATTGTCGTGACTTACCGTGGAGAATGCTTACACGTTAGAGAGGCCAATCTCTGTAAAGACGTAACACACGTAAATTTATCACCAACTGAATCGCAGATTATGCTCTGTTGCGTATAGGAAAGTGAAGTTTAGTCTGTTACCAAATGATAGCTCGAATTTTGCATTTCTCTACTACTTGCTGTACACGCACTAAGGTCTGTACTGCGAGACGTGAATACTAATAGAAAAAAATTACTCAAAGGAACCCAACTAGATTTTTCTCTGTAGTTCTTCCAGTTAAATTCATCCCACTTCATTTTATGACGTAACATTCTATGTTGCACACAGAATAACGCGGGAGCGATGTAACGCTGTTGCCAAATAGTTAAGTTGTGTGTTACAACATCGCAATTCTGTGAAACATAGCTTAAAATGTAGTACACAGAACCTTTTCGTGTAAATAGTGGCGTGTGCGAACATTTTTTTTCCTGGCCCAGTGGGCCTGTATAGGCTAAGAAATGAGTGACTGGTGAATGAAAATTAGAAGGCTCACAACACAACCAACCACTTCGCACTCTCATCTCGTGCCAGCAAGACGGCTGGGAGCAGAATTGCGCTCGAATATTCTACAGAATGCCTGCCCCTCCAACCCCGCAGTCAATTTGAGGTTAAGAGCCGAGCAAGTTGCGCGGGAAAATTCAATTAACTTTAATGGCGGGATCAGCCATTCTTGAGAAGGCGGACAGAAAGAAGTATTGGAGCCCAAGGTAATATAAAGGCAAAGTAACGGGGCGCCGGTTTTGAATAATGGAATGGACCCTATTGTCTCTCTGGCATGCATTACAAGCGTATATGCTTCACCGCACAGCACAACAGGAAAAATTAGATTTACGTACGCTCCTCGCAATTTTTGTTTTTAAAGGGTTGTGAAATTTGATACTCAAAACGATTCATCACGTGAGTTGCTATTAAAATCCCCACATATGTTTTTAATTTTAATATGAATTTTATTAAAATGCAGTACACATAAAAACCAAGACACAAATTCCGAACAAACCATTGTTTAACCAGTGTAACTATTTGTTTTCGATACGTTCCGGGGCCTAGAAATACATATTTACTCTGTCAGAGAATAATACATACTTTCCACATTTTGGATAAATAAATAAAAGGTTTTATGTCATTTTATATATTACTACTAGCTGCCCCGACAAACGTTGTTTTTTCACATACATAACTTATTGTAAGTGTGGAAGGATGTGGTATATAAGTGGAAGAGGTCTAATATTAAATAAATTAATAAATAATAACAATAATAGAGCAGCGACACCTGATGGGGATAGACTGGTATCAGCTCGTGGGGATAACTGATCAATTATCACTTACACAGTTATCGACCGGGTTCTAAAATTATTAAATTAAAAATATTTACTATACAATATCACTTAGGAGTATATAAAATTTATAAAAACCTATTTGCAGACCTACCGAATGTATACACAAAATTTCATTGAAATTGGTTAAGCCGTTTTGGAGGAGTATTGAAACAAACACTGTGACACGAGAATTTTATATATTAGATTATTTAAGGAAATAAATGTATGAAGGTAATGTTTGTGAAATTTAGTTACGTCGGCATTGTTTGTTCGTGCATTTTAAAGAAATACCAATTTTTGTTTTACTCAAGTATTATCATCTTCAATTTTTATTTTACTTCCGCAAAAAAACAAATGATCTGGATTTACAGTCGTACGTAAAATACTCCGAACAACTACCTCGTAATCTCATGATAGGATTTACAGCATAACCACAAAATCCAGTTTTAATATCATCCAACAGTGTAAAATGCAGAAAACTTGTTTTTGTAGCTCTGTGTTATGACACAGTTATACTCAGCATGCATATATGTTGAAAGAAAGTGCCACGTTTACATGGCTATGTGATACCGAATCGTGCATTTAATTTTAAAAAATTGCAGCAGATTTGTTACGTTCGAAGAGCTGACATAAGAACTACAAACAGATTGAAATTTTTCAGCCCGTGGCATTTCAGACTCACAACTACCTGATAAGGAAGTATTTATAAAAAATAGATTGAAGAAGTAAGGGTTAAAATCCGCAAATAACCATTCGCGTGTTATTTTTCCCGGCAAGTAACCAATGATTCCGTTTATAACTTTTTTCTCAGATAATGTAAAAATATACAGCCATGTTTCGGTTTTAGGTTTAAAAATTTAAAACGAATTGAGTTCAGTAAAAATCAAAGAATTCGGTTAAATTTAGTGTTGAATATCTGGCAGCAAATTTTGAAGATATAGATACCTACATCAAGTTGAAATATATATTTTGTTGTAATGTATTATAACAAAATAACTAAGTAATCACTTTGAATATTTCTGTTGTTAGAGCACGAGTGCTTTCTGGACTTTGAAACACGTCTTGTATTGATGGCTCAACGCTGACTCAACGCTGACTCAACGCTGACTCAACGCTGACTCAACGCTGACTCAACGCTGACTCATCGCCTCTAGGCTCCAGCCACTCGAACAGCATTGCCCAATACACATGGGAAACAATCTGGCTCATGAGTGTGAGCATCGAACGTGTAAAAGAAGGAAACATCAGCTAGCGTTCTAGCCTGAATACTGCTAAATGAACTGATCAGTTCTCATGTCCAACTTTCTTGTACAAGAAAATGTACACCACTGATATGTTGAATACAGAGTTCATTGCTGCATTTCGGGAAATGTGTTTAATATTCATTGTGTCTACGCCAAAAAAAAAAAAAAAAAAATTGAACGATGAAAAAATTAAAACATGATCGGTAATATTCTGGTTTAAGTGAAATGACGGAGAATACTGCAATATGCCTTCAACAGCTTCTTTCATCCAGCTAGGCACTATTTATTTCAAAATGCTTTGAATTTGTACGTTATTTCGTTAAAAATAGTTGCGCGAGCATAAAAATTGTTTGTTTACATTTGACTTGTGTAAGAAAGATTACAAAAAAAAAAAGCTTCGGCCTGTCTCGCACTATTAAGCATACAAGTATTTGTACTTTGGCCACTGGTATATACATGTGACTTCCTCCCTTGAGGGCGATACCTCCTTGTGTGACTTGAATTATATATTTTTTCGGTGAACATATTAGGCCTAAGCGGACTATGCTATTCCTCTGCAGAACCTAAAGAATTTCGAGGTATATTGTTGCAACATAAGTAAAAATTTGTGTAGTATTCGTAATAAATCTCTGTGTGTTACACAATGAGCACAAAAAGTAAAGTTCGCTGCATTTTATGACTGTAACTGTAGCAACAGTGCAAAATATTCTGATCAAAAATCACAGTTTATTGTAATTTATGATTATTTTCGTTACGGGTTTATCGTGGATTGCTACACCGGTATAATCATAACTTAATAATTTTAACTGTTTGTCTTTTCTGAACGTCCTATATTTAATAGCAATTGTCATTTACTCCCCCCATCCCCGGCCCGGTCAATAAGCACGACTCTGTGTGTCTGAAATACGTTTAATCACAGGTATATTTTAGGTCTAGCGAACTTTGGCCGGCGAAACCGAACAAATTTTCACGTTGGAAATTATTAGCATGTCTATGTTTTAAAAGAATGCAAATACGCAGCTGTTAAGAAGAGTAGGAATCATAAAATACTAATTTTCAAAAAGTTTTTTTTTTTTTTAAAAGTGTATAAAATTTTTTTACACGTGTGTATACTGATGTCATGCTTTAAGAAATTCGATAAATGAATTCAACTATTCCTATATTCAGTGGCGGCTCGTGAGTTGTTGCCAGGTGGGACTGCAGGTAGTCGGAACTGTACACTCTTGATAAACTCGCCGTAGACAACTACCATGAAATATTTGCCGGCTACTAGATCTATTGTGACCACTCAGTAGTAAGGGGCACCTGCACATCAGCGTGTCAGTGGCTGTAGAGTCAACCAACGCACAACCCTGTACAGCTCTTGGCAACTGCAGCCCCACTTAGCAACAACCCACGAGGCGCCACTGAGTATAATGTATGCTTATATAATGATGGCTAAAATATCTTTGTCAACATCTTGATAACCAAATGAAAAGTTATCGGAAATATTTCTATAAACAAAAATTAAACTTATTCGAGTTGAATAGTTTCTTTTATCATTACAGTTACAAACTCTAAAACATAACCTATAACATTTCATAATAATATTTTATTTCCTCCCCTCCAAAAACTTAATGTTTCGGTTTTTTTTTGTATGCTGCCCCATATTTCTTTAAAGAAATTAATCATACTTTCTAAAAGGTTTATAAACATAAAACGTTCTCAAAGTCATTATACAAGCTAAACATTTTGATTCGCAAGATACAGATTTCTCCGGTCGTGTAGGCTACAGTACATAAATTCTACTTACCACACATAACTGAACTTTTCAATGTGAACTTACTACTTTGAATTTTATTACATGTGTATATACTGTAAAAGGAAACACTTACCTATCGTAGTAATAGTCCCTGAAATGAAAAGAAAGTACAGAGATTAGTTTGCAATTTGTGAAATAAATAAATGGTACATATAAAATCTAGCCAACTACACATACGACAATAGAAATAAAACCCCAGTTTTCTTTGTTGTCAGTAAAATTTATCTATGCGATTCATTTCATAATGCATTTACTTGAATCACGCTCATTCATAGATATTGCAATTCTTAAAAATATATTCATACCGAAATCTAGTAACATTTATTCACTTCTAATATACAAAAAAAAACTCTTAAGACTATACTACAATAAAATTGCCCAGCTTGTTAACAGTTCTGTTTGTGTTGTCATTTATTTTTCCATCCAGTTTGAAAAACACGATCCTTAGTAAACATGGGAAAACAAAATCAGGATTCCGGGCCGGTAATCAAACCCGTGCCTTCCCGATTACAAAAAAAAGTTCCGTGGAATAAAGTTTTGTTAATTTATAGAAAATAAACGTATATTAATGATTAAAAAAATTGCAACACAAAGACTTCATTGCATTACACATTTTACTGTAAAAAATACTTATCCTCCAAAGTAATAAGGAATTAAGGGCAATTGTAAGCTACTTTCAATTTTTCACTTTTATCTTGGAAGCCAATTTAATGAGCAAACTGCATCAAACTATTTCAAAACAATAATTTAGTCTGAAAATCCTCAAAATACTAACTTACGATATACAGATTTATAATATAATGTAAAACACACCGTTCAGTCAGGTGTTATAACTCTACACTTCTTACGACGGACAACGTATTCATAAATATTTTCTGTGCTTTAGCCACTAGTAGACCTATCTCTAAAATTTTATGATTAGTAGCATTCCATATGCGTTAGGAGTCCGGTATGTCTTTGTTACAAACTTACCATACATAATAACATTGCCTAAGTTAGTGCGACGTAGCACAATCTTAAAATGAGCTAAGATGTTTTAGAAATATGTTTAAATTATGAAAAATTTAGATTTTTATAATACGATGTGTAGTCATCGCGTGTGTTTAATCGGCCCCTAGTAACATCACAAAGAATATTTTGTTTCACAGATTACACTACTTCTGAAAAATAATTTTTCACACTTTTGAAAAGTTAGATATTTAACCTACAACCTTTTAAGAGGAATCCTTCGCGGTGTCAAATTTCCACATTTGACCCGTGGTAACAGCGTAGCGATAAGAGCCAGTGTCCCACGCTTGACGAGAAGCATATCGCCTCTATTCGCAGCGCGCCAAACTGGCGTGCAAGGTTTTCCTTGTAGTCTTTTTACTATGAGACTTTAAGCGGTGGCCCCAATATTTCATTTTTGAATATTCTGAAGTAAAGACGAACGCATGCCTCTCGTTTTGCACTTTACGAATTCATGTAATATTTTCGGAGTTACAACAGTCTTAAAAACCCCGTTTTTAGCCATTTTGAGAGGCCCGAATATCATATTTCTAACAAGCGTGCAGCATTTTTGAAAAAATAGAAGCATGGTTTCAAGTCTGTGTTCTTTTCGTAGGTAAACATAATATGAATAAGTTAAGCGGTTTCGCGTAAAAATGTATGCGCGTGACACGCTGCAACGCCGTCCATGCGCCAGTCGAGGACTCGTCTTAAGGGTACGAAATAATATAGGATACTAAGGTAAAAGAAGCATCGTAATTGAGTTGTTTTGGAAATACAGTGCATGGTAATGTATAACGGCCATTAGGCTATATTTGTCACGTCCCCTGCCAGCCAAATTTTTTATTGTGCGTTATGTAAAAATGCTTTAAATGTTAGAGGATTTCTAACTCAAATAAAATAAAACAAATCGTACGTACTTACGCCTGTAAATTTACATGGAGCGTTTTTCCTTATACATGGTAACTTTAACATTTGACTGTTTCCTAAGGAGTGCTACTATGTATGTTTATAGAAAATGATGCCACATAACTTTAATTTTTCCGATACTTAACTGTGTAGTTTTTAAAACATTTTCTTACATTGCTGTGACAAGTGATTTAGCTCTTATCACCCTGGTCGAAATGGACCCGCTCCTTTGTTAATGAAATATTCGAATGAAATTGATGTAAAAAGACGGTCTATCGACACATAAAAAGACTCCAAGTCAGTTTTGCACAACAATGCAGCTATTAATTCGCTTGATCGCAGCATTCGCATAAATCAGATGACATGCACAATTTAAAACTAACGGTGAAGATCTTTAATTCACTTTGATCGTAGCTACTTCCAATGACTGTGTAAACAACATAATTTTAAAACGTGACTATGATCGGTGCAGCTAAAATGACTTTAAAAAAATATAAAATAACACTTACAAAATAAAACCCTATAAATTAATTTTTGTTGTTGTACACAGTTAAAAGGAACTCACTTTATACCAACGGATGCATGAAAATACGACCTCCAGCTAAACTAAATAATCGACATTATCGAGATGTTATTTTAGACTTAGTGCAGCTAAATTGTCACAAAGTTAAACACGTGTTATATAAATATCAAAATAAATATGCTTTAAATTGTGCTGTAAAAAAATAATATTTACTAGAGCACTTACGTACAGTAAACAGAGGCATTCGCTATTCTCGGAAGTGATGCATAAGACGGCAATATGAAGCTGAATTCCTTAAATCCTGCATTGCGTGTGCCAACTACTAGATCCGCTGCCCATCTAGAGGCGCATCAGTGTAAAGCAGAGGTACGGGTAGTTGCGTTTACTATAATTTAGGAAAATAGCCATATTTATTATGCACAAGTTTGGCAAGAGGCCATTGGTATCTGTTAGGGTGGACTGCATCATGCCTGTGCTGATGAAGAAAACTTCGGGTTGAATACTTTACACTGCTGAAAGACGAAGTTTTCTTCATACGTTCCAGCATAAAGTTGACTTCTTGCCGATACAGTTGCAACTAGCGGTGGGAATTTTCTTTTGAAAAACTTATAAAATTTAGTTCCCTAACCGGTCATAGAATCAACCTTAGACTAAGTCTTCATACTCCCGGCCAAAGAATCAACCGAATAAGGTCTGGAGTACATAGGCGCAACTAGAACGGACACAATTTTGTGAATACTGTTATATTCAAGCTACCCCTACCTGTAATCAGTAACGTAGTCAGAATTTATGAATTTCAGTCGGGGAAGGATGGCTATCCTGCAAATATTATAAAGAATCACCCACCACATCTTGAAGCGGGGGGTCCGGGGGTCCTCCCCGGGAAACTTTTGGATTTAAAGGTGCAAAATAGTGCTACTTCAGCAGTTTTCATTGCTAAACATCACTGATTATTCAATATTAAATTAACTGTAATTTTTAAAAGACCTTGGTTGGTTATTTATTTGCGGAGGGGGGGGGGGCGACGGCTGTGCCCTAGTGGACCCCCCCCCCCTTATTTGCGCCTATGCTGGAGCATGACCTCGTGCATGCCATCACGATGGCACGACACGTTTAATCGTGCAGGCGTTTAGACAGTACAATTGTGTAAATTAATTGTGATATTCTGCATTAACAAGTTTATTTCACACCGGAATAGTAGAGTACGACGCGAAGGACATAATGATATGACATCGCCTAGGCCGGACAAAGAGAGAAGTTCGGACGTCAATTAGATCAGCATTGGAAAACCACGGAAGACAGCAACTCACGCCGACCACTTCCGTAGTACCGCAATAATGAGGAACAACAGGCCGGTAGAACGCCTTGATACCCAGTAAACCAGGTCTGTCACCTGCCAATACTTACGATCAACAGCACTCCAGCTTACCGGGGCTCGGGGGTCGAGTCACGACTGGGGCGTGTTTGTCCGTCGATGCCGTCGTAGTCCAGCCTGCTTCGGTACGGCAATATGAACTAATTAGTTGGCAGCAAACATGTGACTTTTCTTCACTTAATTTATTGTATTAAAAATACGTAATATTGTGCTGCTCTCATAAATTATTATAAACCATCGTAATCGTTTTGTATTCCGTGTAGCAGCTGTTCTAGTAGAGTAAACGCTCTTTTATCCACAACTGTCTTAAGGGCACCGCCTATCCTCGCGCGAGAGGCTCAAAAGCGACGGAGCAGTAAGGTCGACCTTGAAGCGCGCTTCAAATGCCGCGTCGCCCCAACGATCCAAGCGCTGAACTAGCGTGCAAGGTTCCCACCGAACGGTTTTTACTATGGGACACTAAGCGGTTACCATATAATTTTATTGGTGGAACGTCTGCAACTAAGTTCAGTGCAAGTCGCAATCGAGTTTCACATACATCCGGTTCGTATATTTTGAAGCACGGAAGTTTGAAAAGGCCGTTTTTAGCCATGTTGGAGGGCTTAGAAACAGTGTTTTTAATGAGCATTGTGTGTTCACAATGAGGTTTCGACCTTGTCTGAAGTTAGTTTTCTTTCGTACGTTGGCACAATGGGCCCACGTGGAATATTTTCCTAGAAAAAAACCTGTTTACGAACACACTGCAACGCATTTGAAGCGTGGGGTATGCGACCGCCTTAATAACTCCCTTAATAAATCCGTAAAGCAGCACCCACCTGAGCTAACACGCATTAATAATAACTTTGTAATACTGGTGGTGGCGTCGGGTGAATATTTGTGCCAGTCAGGTATTCTAATATGCGGTTTGTTGAAAACCACGTGGGATGGTTGTGTCGCATATGCTCCATGTATTAAATAAAAGGGTGTGAAACCTGCAGAGATGTTCCTGCTTGTATTATAGTTAAATATAATATATTCCGAAATATTTGTGCCAGCTATATGGATCGGATTACGTGTACGTAGAGACACTGGAAAATCGCGGGAATAGTTGACAGTTTGCTATGCTCCAACGTGATGTATATAACACTGAATTTTTCGTATCAACATAGGTTATCGTTTATGTGTAGCATTTTTTCTCTCTACAGCAGGCCCAGTTAGAACTGCACAGCTTGAACATACAGCGTGTGTGATTTGTCCCAAAACTGTTCACACGTGTCATGGTTAATATAACACAGTTTATTGGAGACTATTTTTAACATTTTCGCGATTTTCCAGTGTCTCTACGTGTACGTAGTGAGGTATTCACTAACGGTTTTGTAAATGGCCTCCATCAACCCATTTGCGTTTGAGGATTGTAGACTGTAGTCTGCAGGTTATTTGTTTTGAGTTATACTAAAGTCTACTCAAATAAAATTTTCATTCTTGACATACGTACCGTGGTCAAATAAAATATATTTGGAGCATCCAAACCAGAGTATATAAAATGAAGTGTCTTGTTGACACACTCACTCACTCATCAACGCACAGTCCAAACCGCTGCACCTAGAACCATGAAATTTTGAGGGAAGCTTCCCCTTGGCCCGTGGGCACCCACTAAGAATGGATTTTATCGAAATTCGATTGTTAAAGGGGTGAAAAGAGGTAAAATGTGTTTTCAAAGAATCCCTGATATCCCATTAACCGGGAAAGCTATCATAGTTTTTTAAACTTCATAATATTGCTTAAAGATATGTAAATTTACGAATTTTTCGATTATGCGAAATTCGAAAATTAAGGGGGCGAAAAGCCGTAATTCGTGATTCCTCCTAAACCATTTTAGATAGTGAGGTGACTTTGTCTTTAAAATTATACTTAAGCAAATATCAAAAAAGGATTTTTAGGATATTTCGAAATTCGTCCTTGAAAGCACTTAAAAAAATATGACGTGTTTTTAATTAATCACACTTCTCTCCTAAACCAGTAGAAATATTGGAATGGTTTTTGCTTGAAAATAAATCTTACGTAAATATAAAAAAAAGTAAATTAAGGATTTTTCTAAATTCGTCCTTGAAAGCTGTTAAAAAAATAAAATTTGATTTCAAATAATCATTTGCACCGCTCATACCCGTTGAGATATCTAGATGCTTTTTTTGATAAAAATGAAGCTTATGTAAATATCTACAAACTAAATTCAGGATTTTATAAAATTCGAAAATTAAGGATGTGATCACGGAGAAATAATTCAACAGTTGTTTCTTTTTGCCAACATACTCATAAATAAAACCTCTTTGCCTGTACCTACGAAAGAATTATCACGGCCTGCTTTTAAGCATTGACTCAGGTATTGTATAAAGTTTGTGGTGTGGTGTGGGAGGGATGGGGTTACGCGTTCGTATCCCGTGCAAGACTTTGCGATGGGAATTACTATGACATCATACACTGAGCTAAGACAAATTATAGTTCAGTGTTATTTAGTACTTCATCACACATTTTATCCAGAGCTACTGTTTACGTTACATAATTTCACGCGGGCAAAGCCGCAGCCTGCCAACTAGTTGTTTTATAAACTGTGCGCAGGTGTTACGTTCGATCGTTGGAACTGCTGTGGCCATGACATATCTAGATGCGTATTCTGTCATTATTACAATGTATTTGTTTCCTGGCTGTGACCGCGGTCAATTAATCTTTAGTGACAATACAGTAGTAGTCTAATTAGGTTGTCTGTATTTTCTAGAAAAGTTGTACTGTTGGCCTGGGTTGTATACGAACACACAGAGTCTAGAAAAAACGGTGAGTTATTTTACGTGAAATTTCGTAGGTGTTGGCAAAATACCTAAAATAGAGAATATAATTTTCGTGGTAATGCTGCTGTTTTCATCTATTACGAACGTTAGGGTGTTGGGACTGCAAAGTTGAGTACGTTGCTTATTGAAGATATAAGACTACGTGCACACAATTATGCTGTATTTCTTACACCTGAGAATATAATTTAACACGATGACGCACCTGAGGACGAAATATGCTCTAATAGAATTAACAATCTTCTCCTAAAGTACGAGAGTGAAGTTTGTAAAATTGTGTCCATTAAGTAATGACTGTCATTAGGAATTCAGGCTCCCAGACTAACGAAAATATACCACCGTGTGGAATCCCTGTCATACTGCATTTCAGTTGTTAGTTGTGTTTAAAGGAATGATGACGAAATATTTAAGCATTTCAACATAATTCAGAATGCGCAAAATTACGCACGTTTAAACTACAGTATAAAACAACGTAAAGAAAATTCATCGGGTCATTGCAATGTGACGAAGCGAGAGAGACTACTTAATTTCCCCCAAAGTGTGAATAGGCAATACGTGATCAGTTTGCTTAGTTACTGTTAAATACTACCGTCAAATTATTCTAAACTTTTGTAATTGCGTACTTTATTGCTTTCTACCACTGCCCTGGTTCACATTAACCGCGAGACACATGTTCGCTCTCAATTACACGATTCCCTTTTGTTTTCCCAGCCGAGCTGTTTGGAATAGTGCCCAGCGTTTGTTCCTTCACTGCCGATTACTTCCGGTCAATGATGCGTGAAGTGGATGTTGAATTGGCCATCTGTGCTCACTTGCCTCTGCTGATAATAACATTTCGCATCATTTCACCCGGAGAAGGCCAAGGTTTCGGATCAATAACAGCGGCAACGACTTTTCCCGCCACGCACTCAATAAGGTTGTTGTCATCTGGAGAAACTGTTCCTCTGACCATATAATTGCTACAGTCAATTTTTTTTTTAATAATTTAGCTAATTTAACTGTCTGGTAAATATTTGAATTTTAACGGCATTTAAAAGTAAAAAAAAAAAAAAGGAATCTGTTGTTTCAACTCAAACTAAAGAAATAGGCCAGGCAATAAACTGCCAAAGCAAGAAGTGCTACGTGAAAATTAATTATAATCTATGCTCCTCTTCGAAATATAGTGTACAAGTATGTTTGTGCCATAACGTGTTGAAATCATGAGAGAATATTTCTTTTGCTCTCCTATTATCATCTATTTACTCGAGTGGCGTTTACTTCTGAAAAAAAAAAAATACTGAATAACTTGCATAGTACATTTAACTTTCACGACGAAGTTGCAGTAACAAACGACGATTCCACACTTTAACAGGGCAGAATTTTACGAGCTGATGAAGTTTTATTCTAAAATGTTTGTTTTTTTAATTTTTATAGTTGCATTCATTTGTCATATTTAGTTGTTTTTAACGTCACTAGTTTCGCACAAGAAAATTTAATAGTCATACGGCATGATTCTAGATGACAACTCTGAACCACAAAATTTCCGATTTCTTTAATGTTACTAACGCATTTTGAATAATGCCAATAATTTGGTGAGAACAATACTTCAATCAGCATCCGCACACCACATAAATCAATAGCTAATTATTTTAATGTGCTGTTATTCACAGTTACAATGTATTTCAAAATTATGTTGAAAAAAGTTTGGAAGAATAAATAAATTTTAATACCATAAGTTAATGTATGTAAAACACAAATTTAACCGAGGTTTAAGTTTAGAATCATTCAAACATGCCTGACTAATTACATAGAAAACAGTAACAAATACCATATTATTATTTAATTATCAAATATTAAAAACCTGTTATTGCAATACTAACGGCACATATTTTAATTTAAAAGCCAGGAAAAATGGTACAAACAAATGTACGTCTGTTGAATAGCCCAAATATTCTGTTAATATGCAGGCAGACATTGTTGACTTGAATGAAATGTACTTATACGTAAAAAATATATATTTATTTGTTGGATCAACTTTTTAGTTCTCTTAAGCTTTTTATTTTATTAAAAAATCAATGTTATACCAATAAGCCTAGTATTAATTTATTAATTTTGTATGTTTGGCTTTCCTCGCGGTACGTAGGATATTCCAAAAAGTTCATTCCATGTATTTGTAGTTAACATACACAAAAGCCTTCCTGAAAAAAAAAACTTAGTTGGTAAATTTTTAAAGCTGTCAAATAAGATGACGGAGGAATTGGCGTGTTATACACGAAAATATAAACCCAACGGATCTATCAATTTTGCCAATAACAGAGACGTAAACGCCAGAATACTCTTGAGAAATCTTCAACATATTACATTTTTGATTCGGTTTTCCTTTCGTCTACCTTTACCACGTACAACTTGCTTTCCCAAGAGGAAAATAACTTTTCCTCAAATCTTATTTTGGGAATAAAATCTGTTAAATGTTAGGGTGATGCAAGATAATTTTAATAAACTGTTAATATTTTGTGAGGTGTAATAGTAGCAATGAATGTACATAGTTTACTAATCTTTGAGTCGAAATTTATCGTGTATAAATAAATGTAACAAACAAGTTAGCATTTACTGAGTTGCATATACAGTTTCTGCCAACGATACGGAAGATATCACACTTATTTGTCGAGTTCTACAAACTTAATTATATGTAGTCGTCTCTACCAACGAGCATTTAAAGAAAAGCAATGCTACAAACGATTTGTACGACACTACTAATTTAGTACCTACGGGAAAGAAGATTGGATGTAACTCTTTGATTTTATAATTCAGGAAGAGAAATAAATTTAACTCGAAAACATTTAAACAGTTTTGAACAAAATGAGATATAATTAATTGCGGTAACACACAGAAAACAAAATACTTGCTCTATGTTATTGTATTGTAAATATGGTTTTATACCTGCTTAAAATTCGTATGCATATTTTTACACCCAACCTTCTTTCACGGGGATACTCAATTAGTTATAATACGAATTTTCAGTTAAAAATTTCATAAAAAAATTAGTCTTTAGTTGAAATGTTTACTATTTGAATACCTACCATCCTACCAGCATTAGCCAGGTAATTTCATACACAGAAAAGGGGAAACATTTATTCGTCTCTAAAATTTGTGGGAATTTTTTTCTGACTTTTAAATGATGTATTCAGAATACCTATACTGAATTACGTATTTCTGTAATGTGAATTTTAGGTTTCCTTTGACATTTTTTAATAAATCTGCCTGAACTTCTGTTATATTAGTGACGTTTACAACTTTGCTCTTCTTATTTGCCAGCTAGGGGGCGCAGTATAAAATACAAGACACACATTACGAGGATAATAATTTGATTCGTGTTCTGATCATTCTGGTTTAAGGTGCACAGGGTTTTACTAAATCACCTAAACTGAAATATTAATTTTTTTGTTTATAAAGCTCGTGGTTGACATCTGCCCATATTCTCAGTGATTTTTTAAGAATACCTAATCGGAGGTTGCTTAGAAACTTAATTTGATGAAAAATAAATGAATGACTTGTTACGTTTTTCTTGCGTAGGAAAATGTTTCTAGCTTCTCTTGTGACGCATTGTGAGCGAAGATAAAATCCCAAAGGATGTCACAAATAATAACCACAATATACCCCGAATGTTCTTCTAATAAATGCTGTAATTCATAAACATTCTTAGACTGTAAATACGATAGTAATATTAACCAACTGCGTTAATAGGCCAGATTTTCATCATAATGACCTAGCTACTAAGTTTGTGGCTCAAACATTATTTTTCTAGGTTCATTCTGGCATGTTATTTAAAGACCTAAAAATTACCTAGGTTTTCATACGCGAAAAAAGTAATACGAACAGTCATAAACTAGTAGGTGAAATTACGGCATTTTATTTACTGGTTGTTTTTCATACCTCCAAACAGCTTTAAGGCATTGGTACAAGAATAGAGAGGATAATGGAACGGAGCGAAATAATATAATAAAGCTCGTATTAATGAAACATCCCACGATTTGCCGGGAGTGATTTAAGAAAACACGAGAAAACCAAAATTAGGATTGCCGGATCTGGGACTTGATCCCGTTCTTCACGAATACGAGGCAAGCGTTTACGGCCTCGCTCTTTAGTTGTGCAGTGGTTTCGGGAATATATTTTTTAACGCAAATTGATACATATATCAAAATTCATTCTTACAGTTTTAACTCTTATACATAATCGCTTGTATCAGAATTTTTTTTTTGTTGCACTACACCAAACGGATTTTTAGATATTTGCTCCTGAAATATCACATACTTTGTTGTCAAAATAAGCCAAAATGAAGCAAACGATACATTACATTATTTAAAAAAAAAAAAACTTCTAACTTATGACAGTACAGGGTCTCAAATTTTTTTAAAGCATTTCGTTAAAGAATATTCGAGTTACTTGCAACTTTTTGAAATAAATGTATGATCATGGCCTTAACAGCTGTTCCACTTATACAAAGGGAAAGAAATGTTTCGAGAGTTCAACGTCATACGTGTTAGAATCCATTGTCCTATTTACACACAAACTCGGGCCATCGGTCCACTAGCTGCTACGCACTGGAACAAAAGACAATGAACGAATAAATTGGCTCGAGAATGCATAGGACAGTGGATTATAACACGTCGGCCATTGAACCCGCGAACTATATTCCTTTCCCTTCTTGTACGTTAACATTGTAAATATGCAATTATGGAATTTCCACAAACGTTTGGTCCTAAATTATTTAAATACTCGTATCGATAACTCAGCATTGATTCAAAAGACGCTCAATTTGGGAATAAACAATGTTATAACTGTCGTATTTTTTGTATATGACATAGAAAGAACAACTTCACGCTATCAAATCATCGCCCAGGTTACTCAAAGCCGTAACTGTAAAGTAAATTTAAAAAATACAATGTAGCATCCAGATAATTAATTGCTCCTTTAGAAGATGTTTGTGGAATTCAGTGAGGAATCTGGAATAAGTATTTCCAATAGGGACCTAACGGTCAAAAATGCAATTTTAATGCGGGGTCTCATCCAATATGTCGAATTTTAAATTTATAAATTATAACCATATTTTCAATGAAACGACTGAAAAAAAATATTATTATAGCGCTTTAGCATTATACAAATGCCTTCTTAACTATGTACCAATTTTTACATACGCATTACCCGATGACTCTGAAAAGGCGAGAATATATTTACAATATAAAAATCATGTTTAATAATTTCGTCATTCATATTGCTAAGAATATGGTTATATGAGTTTAGAGCACGGTAACGTATTTTTATAGAGCGCAATAATTGATATTTTTTGTGTGTTTCTAAATAAAGAAACAGGCTCATAAAAACCCAGCAATTTTATCTAGGCTTGGATGGTCCACGTTAAGGCAACTTTTCGCCTAGTTCATGACCAAAATTTTTATTGAAGTAATGCATTTCCGATAACCTGCACGTGACCCAGACATTTTGCAGTTTTATTGCGACGCGCATGTTTTCACCAAAGGAAAACATCACATCGGTAAAACATTAGCTTACCTATAGTTTGGGAAAATACAGTCAAGGCTCATTGCTTCTAAGCTATTCGAAACTAACTTCGTGGTTTCAACTTCCTAATTACGTTTTTATCGTTTAGTTATATATCACACTCTCGAATTAAGAGGGCGTGGTACATAATTCAATGCTAAAAGCATTAATTTATACCTGTAGGTTTCTTGAAGCCAATTTGCTCAAATTAAATAATAGCAATCCTAGTTAATAGTTTTAGCCTACGTTTTAAACAAAATTGTTTCCAGTGTTAGGAACTTCAGAGGCACAATCTCTGACGCCGGAACCTCGTGCATTTAACTGCGGCGCAAGAAATCACGCGTAACGAATTAGTAATTCTGGATAAATATTTACTCATACAGTTGCCAAATACCATTATCTAGGATTGTCATTGAACATTTTACCCATATTGGCTTCGAAAAAAGCGTAGGAAACAAGTTATGTTTTCAGCGTTTATTTATCTGCCACGCACTCTTAAGGTGTCAGGAATGTGTATCCGCCCAGACGCTTCTTTACTGTTTCATTCCTTCAACAATATGTATATACTAGAGTAAACCATTTAATATACAGAAAATAAATTATTTACTTGGGACGGTTTCACTTGAAATTAATAAATTTCGCTACACAGTAAACAAAAAAATCATACAAATTTGTTTATTGCTTCTAACGTTTGTAGTTAGAATGTTGCCCTTGAAAAAATAAAAATAAATAAATAAAATTTTTTTGTACCTAATAATTTTTTTACATTATAAAAGTTGTCTCATCATCTAAAGTAGGCTTTACCATAAATATAGCAATTTAAATATTTTAATAAAGGCAGATTTTGTATTATGCTACTATTATGGAATCCTGTAGACAAAAATGTTCTTTGCAGCTAAGATAATAGGCAGTGGTTAATAAAAAAAGGACAAATTTCTTTGGTGTACCAACATGTATGTTGTAGCAATAGAAGTGTTTATAAAGTGTATTTCTGACCCTACACATGTGATGTGGCACAACAGTAAAACACTGAACTCGCATGCGTGAAGACCTATGTTCGATCCTGGTTTCTGTTTTTCATGGCTTCCCGAAATCGATCCAGGCAAATGTGGTACGGTTTCTTAAGAGTGAGTGATTAGTCACCATTTTGAATATTTGTAATTTGTGTCGTAACTTTTCTTCTTGGTAAAATTTTGGAACTTTAACCTAACTTCGAAATAGAAAGCATACTGATAGAAGTTTTTGTCGTAACTGCTGTTACAGATAGAATTGCGGTTAGAAAATTCTTATTACTTTCTTAACTGCAATTCGATCTGTAGCAACAGTTACAGAAAATAAAGATTTATGGTGCCTAAAATTCTAGCAATGTGCATTCTATTCCGCAGTTAGGTCAAAGTTTCAAACATTTAGCCAGAAGAAAAGTTATTGCACAAAATACGAAAATTCAAGATGGTGACTATCACTCACTCTTAATACAGGTCATGGCCGATTACCCTTCCACTTCCTGTTCCCGTGTAAAGTTTAGTGTAACCATAGATAATGACATCTCTGCCAACGAGACGTTGACGCCTAATTTAAGAAAAATTGACACTACATCTAACAAGCACTCTTATTAATGAGCAATTTGATTTTGACAAGCTGGACTTTTTTTTATAAAAAAACCTGCCAGTGGCTGTGAAGTCCCAGGATCATGGCAAGAGTCACAGCTATCGGCTCTTAGTGACGTGGACGACTTGAAAAGAGGCGGAGCTTCAGTCAGGTGTGGGATACAATTCCTATCTCCATGGATATCGCAGCCGAACATAACCTTCATTTAGCTGTTTGGCTTCACATGTCCCGGATGAGACGTACGTCAAGAAAATTGATTATTTGTTTGGAATTTGCCGTTTTTTCAGGTAAACATTAATCTTATGTATTTGCGTATCTTAACCATGAAATTGCGTGCAAATCTATAAATGGGCAACATTTTTGCTTTCTTCAATTACCAACTAACACATCAGCATGTTTGTAAACAAGTTTTGTTTCCCACATTACTTTTCCCCTGCGGTGACGTCAGGGGGCGTGTACTTCAAGTCGTCCATTGATGGTGGTGGTTGGTGTCGGCGGCAGTTAAAGCACAGAATATCCTGTTGGTGATTGGAGTTGCTGTCATATTTGTTGGTGTTAGTCACGAAAGCAATCCATCTTCCATTTACGGTGGTTGTTGTTGGTGTTGTAGTAAAGTTCAAAGTACTAAAATTTAAAGTACAACTAACCAACCACATATCCTAACAAGGATGAGTTATGCTAAATGTTAGTATATAGAAACATTTCTAAGCCTTACATTATTTCAAATATCACTTAAAGACAAAGCATAACTCTGGAATTCGTATCCGAAATGTATTATCAAATTAAATTAAGGCCGTGATCTTTAATTTATTTCAAACAATTGCAAATAACTCGAAAATTTTCTAACCAAATGCTTTGAAAAAAATTTGAGACTGTGTAGTCATACGATACACAATTTTGTCACGCAATTTCTTCTTTAATAATGTACCGTTTGCTAGCAAAACAATTATTTTGCTTAATTTTGGCTCTTTTTGACAGCAAAATGTGGGATACTTCAGGGCCGAAAATCTAAAAATCCGTGAGGTGTATTGCAACAGAAAAATTCACACACAAACAATGATAAAAGTGTTAAAACTGTAGGAAAGAATTTTTTATTTATGTATTAATTTGCGTTAAAAAATATTTTCGAAACCACTGCAACACTAAAGAGCGAGGCTTCAATTCAGCCATCTATAGCTATGTGATGTACATACAACCATGTACATTGCCAACAATTTATTCACACTCGAACTACAGTATATTAACAACACCAAAAGCAGCCACCAATTGTACCAGAGGCCTTATCAGGCAAGGAATTCACGTGAACGTGGCTAGATGGACGCGATAGTGACTTTATAGGACGCGACGCATCACACACATCAGCAGTGGTATCTCTCGAGGCGTCTACAGAGGCAGTAATCTGTCGTCGCGTGTTGCCATGGTAACGCGCCCTGCGAGGCGGAGTGCGCACGTTCGGCCGCCAGTCAGCAGGCGGTTACAAATCCTCACGAGGGTGCCTTAGAAGATATTCTAGCTTCAGGCGTGCGAAAATTAACCTGGGTAAAGTTTACACGTGTTTACGTATTTACGAGAGCAACTTCTCTATTGACTCTTCGCTGCCCTGTTATCGAGCAGGTTGTCAGACGAAAGTCACCATTCGGCGTAGCAAAATATAGACAGTACACATAACCGAAACTACCGACAAATGAAACTTTTTGCACTATGTACTTAATATCGCAGAAACTATATTGAAACGAATTTTATATTGAATACATATAAATAATACGTAAAATTTTTTTATAGACGTCGAATTTAGTAAAATATTTGACATACGAAATTTTTATCTTCCCGCCATCTTAAAAATCCAAACAGCATTAATGAAGTTTATCGTAATCCGGATGAAAGCCGCATTTGGCGCAGTGGCTAGGCCACTCGCCTCCCACCAAGGCGATCAGGTTCCGATTCCCGGCAGAGTCTGTCCCCGGATTTTCGCATGTGGGAATCGTGGCTGAAGGTGCCTTTGGTCGGCGGATTTTCATGGCGATTTCACGTTTCCCCCGCCTCTTAATCCCGGCGCCGAAGACCTAGATTTTAAGTGCTGACCAAACTATCTTCATTTACTCACAGTCTTAGTGACTCACAAACTGGTCACGTTGCAAAGAAAACCTACCCTGCTTTTGCTTATGAACTTTTGTAAAAGCACGTTGCAAGGGAGGCGGTTTATGATTCCGACTGTACGACTTGAGGCTTGTTCGTAACCGGCACTTACTGCAAAGGTAGGCCTGTAATCTACTTTCGTGTAACTTATGTGTAACTTGAAGGTCAGTTAGGCATTTCCTATTAACGATATGTAATATTGTCACCAATCAAAATAATATCTACTCAACATACACTTACATGGGCGTCACAAGTTTCGTTAAAACAGAACATATTTATTAACAATGCATCAAATATGTGCAACAAACAAACATAATGTGCCTCACAGAAATTGAAAAAATACGTAAAATATGATAAAAAGAGTAAAGTGCTGAAATCACAAATCCCTGTCATTGCAACACTATAATAGCAGAAATAACATGACAATTAACTATCTCCACGATGTGACAAGTTTGCTTTTACACTAGAGAAGTAACGCATACAACAAGAAAATAGAGTTTCATTAGAAAAAATTTTGTAAATACTTAGAGGAACTTGATTTTGAAGGCGGTGGACATCAGAGAAATTAATTTTATGCAGTTAATTCAAAATTCCTGTAAGATATATTACTTGAAACAATTATTCTGAGAGAGTACGCATTATTAATTTTAAGAGTTCAAACTGAGAGAGGTGGCACAACGGTTACGCGTTGGACTCAAATTCGGAAGGACCCGGGTTCGAACCCCCTGTTCCGGCCATCCTGATTTCGGTTTTCCATGATTTCCCGAAATCGCTCTATGCGAATGCTGGGACGTTTCTTTAACACACACCATAGCCGACTCCTCTCCCAGCTCCTGTAATTGTGCCAAATTGTGTATCATTGTCTTTATTTATCTCGCTGTCAACGAGATATAAAGCCCACTTTAATTTAAAAAGTATTTACACTTGGCGAATAAATTTCCCTACGTTCATAATCATAAACAACTATAGAGTAAAATAGTCGACACATTTAGTTATACATGACTGCGTACGCCAGTAGCCAACGCAATGGCAGCCAAACCTCGTGAACGCGCTTAGACAATAGGCCCAGTTATTTACCAAGTAAGTGTTCTGCTATGACGAATGTAACAATACTGGTCGAGATAATGTTCATCTCTTACACGCTTATAACATGAGAATATACCTACCTCTCGCAGTCTCCTGACCAGTTGCGACTCGTGAATTGTTGCCAGTCGGGACTGCAGTTGTCGAGAAGTGTAGAGGGTTATAGTTGATGCTACAGCCACTGAACGCCCTGGCCTACAGGTGCTGCATATTAGCGAGTTCTCACACATGGTTCAGGTCATTGGTAAATGCCGCATGCACCACGAGTGTACTATTTCTAAATATCTGCAGCCGCCGTGCAACAACCCACGAGTCGCCACTGCTACTGGCCCAAGAGGCAACTTAGAGTTGTGTACAAGCTGTTCGCGGCAAAGAGAGTACTTTTAAATATCACCACGTCAAGAACAATAATTGAACAGTATGTATTACTGAAGGTTCGGGCATTTATTGTTTGAGTGTACAACCTAGAATATTTTATTATGGACTAGGGTTATTTGTTTATATTAAGAAGTTGCTGGAAAAAAAAAGTTTAACAAGTGTTCATGACTCCTCCGTCACTTTATGGTGAATCGCCTGCACAGGCATATCTTAACACATACTCCTTTGCTACGCAGTGATATTTCACTAGTGCACCAGTGAAGGTTAGAGACTCTGAATTTTTGTGAAAAGATGTACATCAGCATGCTGCAATGCCTTAGCCCTACATTTGCAGCCGAGATTCATGGTTGTTCGCAGCGTGTTTTAGCGAAGAGGGGCGTCGCTTATTTGACTGAGTCCAGTGAAATACGGTTACTGAGACACCATGCGTCTGTGACTGGAGGATAGAAACCCACGATATGTGAGACTTAAACATCCAAATACTGACTGTGAAGCACAGCTGCAGACGTGCATATTTGGTTTTGAAACATGTTAATGCAAAAATCTTTTCACTAAATTTCAAGCTCCGCAGTGATTTTGAATTTGTTTGATCAGTGATGACTCGTAGGTTGTTAGCAGGTAGGGCACAAGTTTCAGAGGTCACAGTGGCCGAATGGGGCCGACCCCCCGTGGCTCATTTGGTTGAGCGGCCGGCTTTGGTGCGGGGGGTTCTGGGTTCGATTCCCAGGTCTGGCTGGGTGTAAATTTGTGTTTGTCCATTTGGTCTCAAAAATTGTCACTATACAAATGGTCTCACGAAAAGTACTGGGGTCACTCAAATTACGTCACATTAAAGGGGGGAATGTTTGGTGCAGTGATGATGCGGAAGCTTCCGCGTCGCCACTGCACCAAACATAAAAAAAAAAAAAATGGTCAGACGATTGGCCCCCCACCAAGGCGATTCCCGGTGGGGTCGATCCCCGAATTTTCGTATGTGGGTCCGGCAGGTATTCTCGAGGATCTTTCATCCAGGCGCTGCTCCATACTTACCTAATGTCACCCCTCACAAGCTCCAGAGACCTCGGATTTAAGTGCTGACCAAAATATCTCACTCACTCACAAGTTGCAGACCACTGTATAGTGCTGTGCGCTAGTTGACGCTGCAATCACTAACACGGTGATAGGTAGGGATACGGCAAGATACGGCGGCGCGTTCACAAGATTGTATAGTTTCCGCAAACTTGTGCCGTACTTGCCAACAACCCTTGAGCCTCCACTGTGTAGGATAATATGTAAACTAACGGCATCAGTAAAAAATTTACATTTTTTCCCTGATTTTACTTGAAATATTGCCTTTACGCAAAGAAGAATTATCCTATGAACTGCGCTTTCAACTGTAATCAAAACTTGTCTTCCAGAATATTTGTTAACACGTGGATAACTGAATTGTGGGTGTTCCGTGCACGAGGGAACCTCGGAATATCGTTTTATGTAGGGGTGTACATGGCCGTATACTCCTCCTACTGGCTAGAATATACAGCTTCAAGTCCCCATCAGAGCGATCCCATTACCGTACGTCTAGGTTGCTGAAGTGCCACGAAGGCTGGCACGCAAAGTATATTAATAGCAAACCGCATGTTTTATGTCTTCCCACAACTGGAGGGACCGCGGCTATGGCTCTCGCATCCCGCCAATGCGGTCCGGGCTCGATTCCCGGCGGGTATCGTGTCAGACAATGCTGTTACTTGGCTGGTCTTCTCGGCAATATCTCGACTGCCACGCCCTTTCATTCCAGTGCTGCTTTACACCTACCTCATATCTAGAGACACCGATAAATCATGTAAATATTTCAAGACAGCAAGGTCTTCAATGAATTGTAGTATATTTATCCTACTATTATTAAGTGATGCAATTATTGAGACATGTGACATAAATAACCCACGCTCTGTGTTAAAGCTGTACAGGGGCGTCATTTAGGGTGGCAGGGAGGGGGGCAAAAGCCCACCTAGGTTTAGAATATTAAGTGTATAAAATATAGGTTTTGTATTTTGTTACTTAAATAATGCTAACTGAAGCACATAAGTTTCTAATGTATACATGCTTAATTAATAAAAAAAAAAAGAAGCAACGAGGTAACTGTCACCGAAAAAAAAAATCTTGACTCCCCCATCCCAAAAAAAAAAAAAACCTGAAATGACGCCCTTGTAGTTCTAACTGGATTTGCTGGAGAGAGAAATCGTGTTTCAAATATACTATAAACAATATCGATACAGTACCTTCAGTGCCAGCCCTTTGGAACCTAGTGCAGGAAATCTCGCGACTAAGCGCTGAACAAAATATAATTAATTCTTCTAAAAACTGGTTAAAAATGTCGTGGATCTTTTTCGACAGTTGATTTACGAAAGCACCTGCGTTACGTAATCTTGAAGTAACAGTTAAATATTACATTGATTGTTCTTTAGTAAAATTAATACTGGATTCAACATTTTCGCATCTTATTTACAATGAGTATGTACGCTGATTTTTTGGAAAATTATTTTGCCTCAGCTTATATGAACGCCTCACGTTCACACCTGCAACTCTGCTATAGGTGGTTCGAGATAAATTAAGAACTTCTTAAAGCCTAGTTACTATTTTCCTTTAAGTTTATTTGTATTTTCTTGTCTTCTTATTGATATAAACTTAGCACCCTCAGTATTAATAAAAGTGAATAGATTGTATCGTACTAAAAAATCTACGCCTGAATTCACAATATAATTTTCATAAAATAATTTTTCTAGGAAGGCGGTATTCAAAAGTGCTCACTTCATCGCGAATCACCTACATATGATTATTAGAACAGTAAACATTTTCGGAAATAATTTTGCTCCAATTTGTTTCAATGTCTTATGTGCACTTCTGCAGCTATACGTCATAGCTAGTGATTAGACGTCTCAACACTCGCATGTCTTACATTTCTACTGGCTAATCACAGATGTGTGGTGTTGTAGTAACCTCATTGTAATTGGCACAGTCAAATTAGATACGTCACTTCACCATAAAACTCTGCCAATAACCACGAAGCGTAGCTGGAGATGTGCACGTAATGCACTGAAAGAAAGTGGGGCAAAATTCTTTTCGCGAAAAGTTCATGGCCCTAATGGTTATTGCCAACGTGTCTTCGTGGCGAGGCGTCGCTCATTTCACTGAGCCAATGAGAATAGGGTTACTGGGACACCGCACGTCTGTGATTAGCGGGTAGGACTCCACAAGACGTTGAGAGGTAAAAACGTCCAATCACTTACCACGAAGCGGAGCTGAAGATGTGCATGTAAGGCACAGAGACCAGCTGGAGTAAAATTGTTTCCACCGAAAATCTGTGGCTCTAAGGCATCGAGCTAAGCCAGTTGTCCTCTACAGCAACTGGAAACAAGACGAAGGCACAAATCGACACTCGTCAGGAATACAATGTTAGGTAATCATGGAGAGGAAGCACGTGCTGGAACTAGCCCGACTGATACGCTGCGTCCTCCACGCGAAATAATCCAGCACGACATGACGTCTCCACGGGACGGTATATTCAGAAGAGTGCTTTCGCCTACGAGACATCCAGCTCGTTCATGGCTTCACATCAGCGGCTGTTAAAACTTTACTTCGCCCTGCGCACTTTGTTCGTTCGTTCACACGTCGCTGACACGCTGATGTGACGTTATCGTCGTCAGACAAACCTCATCCCCCCCCCCCTTCGCAAAACACTTCCCTTTCTACGAGTCTATTTAAAGTGTGTCTAAACAACACCCACATGATATACACCATACAAGTCTTGGGCTGAATTGGAGACAAAAATGTAAGTGACAAAATGTTGCACGATGACATTACGTGCACAGTGTGCCAACACTGCTCGGAGAAAAATCCCTTCTTGCGCTCCACGTCTTGGTATTATTTTATGATTTGTTGTGTCAGGTACACATAGGATCATGTTTGGACTGCTCGGGATTTTAGTGTGCACCCATAATATGCAGGCGAGAACAATAGTAATACGTGAGATATATGTGAAGCGCAAGAGTAGACTAACTACAGTGGCATGTTGTCACATTGAAAATACAAAATGTCTTCGTACAACATTTTCCCACTAATATATTTGTCTCTAATTTAACCCAGGATTCACGTGGGGTGCTTATTATGAAGTAGTAAGTGTTTTCTACAGACACCCTGTAATTCGTTCCCATATTCATTGTTCTACCGGGTATCAGGATCAGCGACGAAAGGGGCTTATTAAATCAATTGAGCGCGAAATCAATTCCGGCTGAGCAGTGGCGCTCGGATTACAGCGGCGCGGCGGCGGCCAGGGAAAACACACGCTAATGGCGCGCAGTTTTCGCGACATGCCCATGCTTTCCCCCTCTAACATTCCGCAGCTCCGAACCCTCTCCCACATCCCACACCCTGCACCCGGCGCCATTTCCCGCCCACAAACACGCAGTTAAATGGTTTTGCGAAAAGCGATCGTGGGTTCGTGATGGTCTTTTAACGAAAATCATTGGCGCGTTTGGCATATTCTAAGCTTCTGGGATTTAACAGCTTTACGGCGCATGATATTTTCAACAGTTGTTTTAAGTAGCCCTGCTGCCGTACTGTTAGATGCAGACAGTTTCCCAATTTGGGAATAGCATCCCTAAACATATGTCAACGTGTAAAATATATTCGTCAAAGTATGACGGTTTCAACCCCCATGGAGCCGCGGAGGTCGAGGGGTCATATCTCTCGCCTCGTCTCCCACCAAGGCGATCCGGGTTCGATTCCCGGCGGGGTCGGTCCCCGGATTTTCGCATGTGGGAATCGTGCCGGACGATGCCGCAGGTCAGCGGAGTTTTTCTCGGGGATCTCCCGTTTCTCCCGCCCTAATCATTCCGGCGCTGCTCCATACTCACTTCATGTCACCCCTCACCAGCGCTAAAGACCTCGATGTTAAGCGCTGACCAGAAACTTCTTCACTCACTCAACCCCCATAAGTAGACAATAGTTTGTCGCGAGAAAACTTAACTGTTTACTGTGTTTCATCGTACGTTCAGCGTATGAAAGTATTACTGGCTCTCGCTTGCACTTAGAACTATTTGACTAAGCCAATAAGAATCCAGCTATTGTAATATTTGATGCCTATTTTTGGTCTGCAGACAACTACGTTGTGTAAGACATATGCCCCTCAACCATACACCTCGCAAGAAACTACAGTGTTTTCAAAGATATGTTGAACAAAACATTTTCGCGGTATACCATAATCTTTAACCACAGTTTACATATGAAGGATAGCAGCGTTGTAATGGTTATGATGGGGCAATTTTAAGGGTTAACGTCTTTTACGTAGTCGAGAACTCAAACTATTGCTTGGAGCAGTTAACTAGAAAAGAAACGCAGTCTTATTTTATTTATTTTTCCAGGAGAGCGAGTGCTTTGTTAAGTATACCGTATTCAGTTTGTGAGACATTTAATTACTTTTACGAACTTAAACACCCCGAGGTCCTTAATACAGTCTTCCTTCAGACAGTCAAAATGTAGTTTTTTTAAAACTATATACAAGCAAAAATTCGTAAACATACAAATTTTTACAAACCATAGAATCTTCGATCGCCGCAGAGCCGCGATTTTATGGCGAAAAGATTTTTGCAACATTTGGTTTCGATGCGTCATGTGCACACCTGCAGCTCTGCTACATCGACCGTCTGTGGTTGGATGATTTTACTCTCACTTGCCTTGGCAAATTATAGACGTACAGACTCACAATAATCTTATTCTGATTGGTGCAGTAAAATGAGATACGTGTCTGAACAAAGACACGCTGCCAATAACCTTGAAACAGAACTGCCGATGTGCACGCGAGTCACTGAAACATAGTGGGGCAAAAATCTTTTCGCGACAAAATCGTGGCTCTATCGATCGGTGAATGATTTTTACACGTTATTACATTATATGCCACGAATCAGTTAATTTTATTCTCTATACATACGCATAATGTTTTTTGTTGTTACTAATTGCTAAAACTGTTACGAGATTTGCAAGGGAACAGGAAAATAAATTTGATGCATTACAAATTTTGCCTTACGTAAAAAAAAATATAATTCAGCTTCACTCTGGGCAATAAAAATGGTTTCTTTAAGCGTAAAGTGTTAATTAGTTGCATGAAACTTTTCAGAGTTAGTAAATTAACAGCTGTAAGTGGGGTAGTCTAAAACCCTTGTCACGTATTTGGAAGGACACGATTTTGATTACCGTCCAAAACTTCTGCTTTCGGTTTTACAATTTTTTTTTGTATTATCATTGAACAAAGCTGAAATGGACCATCACAAGAAATGTCCGACTAATTTTAATCACTTAAAATTAACTTGCCAGAGATACAATGTTGTGTGGGGTCAAGCACAACACAAAAAAGTTAAACAATGAAGTGACCGTTTGATTCATCCGGCTGAAACTGATGTTTAACTGAAAGGCATCGACTTCTGAACATTACTGTAAATGACGAAGCATTGATGTGTTCCAAGGAAAGCTGTGATTTGCAATGACTAAACCTAACTGATTTGTCTGTGGAACTATTAGACTGGTAATGTGCGGTTACTCTCCGCCTGGATCATCGCAATACGCGTTTATTGGAATAAAAACATTGATGTTTGAAATTCATTCAAATATACATATAATGTCATAGACACCTATATTTTTTAAGTAAGACATTTGTTATAAAATATACATTCCTGCGCATTCTCATGGGTAAAAGTTGTATTGAACTTTCGAATCTGCAGAGCAATCATCCATTCAACATAACCGGATTGTTACCTTATGAGTGCAGCGTAAGGACTGCATTTCACTCTTTATTCTTTCTCTAAGTGTTCCAGGCACTAACTTTTGTTTCATCCTCGCCAGTTACTATCCCCAAAATTACAGATATTCTGAATGAATCTACCGCGTTACACTGGCGGTGGCAATATGAAAGACGCAACAATTGAAAGCAGGTCACAATGATGTCGAAGTCGCTCCTGGATGGAGGTGTCGTCACGTTGCGATTGTCAAACAAAGTGATCGTAAATAGTCACAATGTGTCTGCTGTCCTCATTTCCTGAAGAGCACGATGTGAGTTCTTCTTGTTTGTCTTCTTCAAAGTCGGGATCGAATTGCTCTCTAACTTGATTCCAGCAGCTTTTGTTTGTGAGCTTGTAAGTTTCAAGCGTGACACGAATATCTGCGTACATCGTGTTGCTTCGCTTCGGCCAGAGTTGCTGTCATTGTCGTAGTGTTCGCTGAAATCTGTTACGTGTCAGTCACAGATTTCTTTAATTTTGTTTTAGGCGCGGTTACTAGCACAATGAAACATTTTCCTGTCCTGCATGTTTACATCATTTTTAGTATTTAAATTCGTATAAACCTATGATCAACGTAATTATATTAATAGAAATAAGGCAATACAATAAAAACCTGAAAATCAAGATCGACGAAAAACCCTAGCACAAGTAAATACAATATCACACTTCAGTAGCCTAAATTTACTTGTCTTTAAGAACTTCATTATTATTATTATTATTATTATTATTATTATTATTATTATTATCTCAGCGTTTTCGTTAATATTTGTTAGTTTACATAACATTCAAATGCACTATCATTAGCAAAAAAAAAAAAAATACGTAGGTTGTAATGTTAAGCTATATTTGATTCACACAAACACAAAAATACTGTACACACTTTCTTTGAAGTTTTTTTTAGAGATTCACTTCTTTAATAATTAAACTCTGTTTCTCAATCTAACCGAGAAATATAATTATAAGACTGAAAAAAAATTTAATTTTATCTTATTGACTTTAAAGCCGACAAAATAAATAGGGCTAACAGTTTTAATTTTCATTTAAGATAATTGACCGGCTTAAGATGAATTGAAGTCTTGAATTAAAGCTGTATGCATCTTGATAAATCTTATTATAAATGTATGTTTACTACTCCTGTAAAAATATTTTTCTCTACAGCACAGTTTGGCACTTCTTAAGTGTCTGCTTGTACGAAAGAAAGCTGCGAAAATCTTCTCAAGATGGGAGGGCCTTCTCCATATCTTTTGACCGTGTTGGTTTCTCTTGCCATATCCTGCTATCTCCGGCAAGCTGGAAGATAAATATTGGGAAAGAGAGATTTCCCCTGGTGGCGAGGTAGACGGGAATCTCCTCATCCCGTCAAAAAAACACGCTCGTGTCCTCTGGTGCTTGGAGCGCCTAGTCCCGCAACATGCCAGCTCCGCAGTCGAGTTTGAACAAGACCTCCTACCCTTCCACGTGTTTTATATTCCACCCGGGTAGCGCGTCTCTGTTTGCTCAGGCCACTCCGCGGCTTATTGAAAAAACTCTACGTCTCTAAACGTTAAGAACTTGGATTTTTTCTTACTGCATTGTCACGTCCATACACACATATAACTGTATCAACCTGCCTTCAACCTGAAGTAAAATATTTAACCAAAAACCTGCTGACGATTGAAGGTAAATTATAAAATTTCTTGAAAGTCGTACCTAATGTTTAATATTTGCATTAATTTTATATTTACTTGTTTGAACAACCTTAAATTTTGTCGAAATTTGACTATGTAGAAAGCAGTTCCTAATTACATACATTGGCAATATATGCACTGAATTGAAATACTGAACGATAAAAGTACTTGTGAAATTAACTTTAGAACTTAATATTACACGACTAAGAAGTGTTCATTTCGGTTCCTCAACACAAAACCTCCTTATAACTTAACTAATACGGCGGCATTTGCAAGGATTCATTACCATTATTTTGCAAAAAAAAAAAAAAAACAGTTAATTTAATAAAGAAAAGGTAAATTTTAATTGGTAAAATAGAGTAAATAACACACGGAAAGACAAAAAAACACTATAGTAATTGACTAAAACATCCGACACGAAAATTTTGTTTATATAATATTTTCAGGTTGCGGCGAAGAGAACTCGTAGATTATTATCAGAAAAAAATTTTAGAACAGAATTTTTAGCTATATAGGATGTGCTAGATTTTATTTGCAGTTAATAAAATTTTTGTACACTGCGAAAAATTCAGCTTTTTTTTTTTATTTTGGGTAAAGACACGAATTTCTCAATGCATATGCGAATTGCACCTATAAAGTTCAAATAAATACATAGACAACAGTACCAGACGTGGCCTATACCTGAGATAGTAAAATACTGCAACATCTTCTGTTCCAGCCACACTGTATTCCGTGCGAATGATACCCGCAAACACGTTAACTAAACGGTTTTGATAACAGCGGGCCGTTGGGAAATGCAGGTAATCATAGACCTTCGCGTTATTGCTGCAGAAATGAAACATATTGTCGTGTCAGATGTGCGCTCCGATCCGTCACTTATCACAAAGTACGAACAATATCGCTCGTCACGATTCCCTCATGCGAAAATCCGCGATTCGTTGCCGCGTCGACTAGGTTTAACGCCATTGGTCCGTATTTGTGCTATTTTAGTAAGTTATATATTTTTAAATCCTGAAAGGGAACGCATTGACTTTTAAAAATATTTTATTAAGTTGATTATTAGCCAAAATTATTGAAACATACGTTTTAAAAAATTAGGCTACATATTACAAACAATTTCCAACTATTCCATGTAACGATATTGCGAAAATCTGCTTCCTTTCAGGATTTAAAAATTAAACTAGAAAAAAAAAGCATAAACGGGAACCTGTGGCCTTAAAGTCAGCCGATAGATAAACACAAAACTTCAACTTTGCCAACTTGTCTTCTATAAATCATTTCAAATTACCATTAGTTCTTTACAAATGTGATGCGCGAGATGTATTGCTTGTCCAGGCAGGCATTATGCAGTACTGTTTGAATGCTACGAAGTGTTTCTTCCAGAATGATTGCCTTCAATGCGATTGACTAAGATTTACGTTTCTTGTTTAATTGAGCTGTCTTAATAGCATTAAGCAAATGAAAATATTATTTAGTAAGTGATCGCGGAATATAATATATTAAAGGGAATCGCAATACTACGGAAACTTAATTAATGTTTCAAATTATTATTTCTGCAAAATGCAACTTATTTTCGTAGTGCTTATTTCATGCAGTTTAAGCGAAACATGCATAAATGTTTTAAACTTTTCGTTACAGTATTTATTATGTTCATTTTGTGTAAAAAGCATTTAAAACATTTTCTAAATGCGCTAAACCTCATTTAAGTGTATGTTGTCAGAGATCAGTCATATTTTATACGGACGTATAAAATGCATTTATTAATTAAAATAAATAAATTAATTAAATACACATAAATTATCGCTGCAACAAGAAATTATTGGACTGCATTAAGCAGAAAATAACCAACACACAGTTCGCCTGGAACTCAGATATTCAAGGTCTAAGTTTTCTGTGTGTATCAAATCTTTGTACAAACAATTTTTTTCTAGGCTCTTACTTTTCGTCAAATATTATACTTCAGTAATTGTTCTTTTTCAAGGACATACTTCAGAGATTCTCCTTCTACTGGGTATGATTATTTTAAAATCGATTACTTTGTGGGTATGTTCCTTTCTGTTGATTGACGCCCAATTTACATGTAAGAAACGTACGTTCCGTTTAGTCCGTGTAGGGTACTGCACATGTTTAAACATTTGACATGATGGCTGCACGGCAGGTAGCATACTTGGCAGGGCAGTTAAAATTGTGAAATCATATCGTATAGGTACATCTCGACAAACATAAGTGTAGCCCCGGGTAGGGGAGGTAAGAGCGCTAGTGTTTCAAGGTCGCCGTGTGAAGGTGGTAGAGGGGAATGTGTTGGAGCCCTCCTTGTACACTTAATTCATATTGTCAGCGACCATCTGTAGCAGTAGGTCAAATAGGCATGTGCAATGATATACCTTGCAGATGCGCGGGTTCAAAACGACACGACCTGGACAACAACTAACTACACACTGGTTGTCACATTCCGGCAGACGAGACTGCTTGCCTCGATGGCCAGGCTACTTGCTCACTATTGCCTGGGAGGGTGTAGTGGGACAAAGAAGAGTAGGAGGGCGAGGTATCTCAGAGAAGGGGGACGGCTGTAGTTCACATGTTTTCCGAGGACACACTTAGGTTTGTCAAGCGAAATTTTGTACCAACTTGTCTCAATGCTTTACGTTCACACCTGTAGCTCTGCTCGATGGTTATTGGCAGTATGCATTTGAACAGAGATGTCGCTCATTTTACAGCACCAATGAGAATAAAGGTACTGCCACACAATACGACTGTGGTTTTCGGCTAAAAGACTAAGACGATAAGAGTTAAAAAAACGTTCGATCTCTGACCATGAAGTAAAGCTGCGGATGAGCACGTAAGTCATTAAAACAAAACGGTGTACCATTAATTTCTCCAAAAATCAGTGTCTCTATACGTATATAGGTAGTATCGTGTGTGTATGATACTGAATACAAGTGACAGCAGCAAATTATGACAGTAAAATGCCCGACATGCGACAAAGTACATAGCTAAGTATCCAGCAGATGCACAGCTTGTACAGGACAGATCTTCTCCGGTAACACATGCGACACGCGAAGCGACCCAAATACTCGTCTTTGGGTACAAATGGTCAGGAAGTTTGGTACGGTCCTCGAAGAAAGGCGGACGTATGTGGTTGTTAATCCGAACAGGAAACTTTGAACACGATGTGCTGCGTAGTTTATACGACTGTGTCCCAGATGATACTTTAGTAGCTTCGTAATAAGTTATTAAGTATGGTTACACTCTAAAAAATTAGTCTGTAAATTGGCCACACGTGCGTATAGGAGCGCTAAGAAAGTAGGTGTGGTAGAATTGTTTCCCAGACATCCATGGTAGCATTTCTAAAATTTTTATAAAACAGTCAAATATATACTGAAGTTACCAGGCTTGTATTGTAACAGTTGTAAATGTTTGCATATTTACAAGGCGGAAGTATGGCAAATGTCCCATACTGCGTTTAAGTTAATTACTAGAGACATGCAAAATTCGCGTTATTTTCTGACAGCTGACTAGACTCCAAGCGACTATAGGCTCGTTCGACGTCTCCCGCTGGCCGATATTGTCACGACTTGTCGCGGAGAATTCATACATGGTAGAGAGGCCAATCTCTGTAAAGACGTAACACGCGTAAATGACAACACATACAAGTTCGTGGCCAATTGAAACTTAGATTATGCTCTGTTATGTATAGGAAAGTGAAGATTAGTCTGTTATCAAATGATAACGCGAATTTGGCATGTCTCTATTAATTACTTCCTAATAGTTTTAGGATGATTTTTTACAGTGTATCAGTGGTGAAGCGTGGACGTGTTCGAAGGCAAGCACTATGAGATCTGACTATACACTTTCAGCACGTGGCAGATACATTGGTGTATTACTGGATGATTGGTTCCTGGCTACTGGCTGTGCAGTTTACCTGCTCCAATCAGTCAAATGGTTCCACAGACAACCATGGGTTCTGTATAGTCACTGTTAATCACGCTTCGCCACTGTAGTGTATACTGCAGTAGTTTTGAGAATTGGTTTCATAGCACGGTTTGTAAAGTACTGACCACTGCATACAAAGCTACAAATACGTCATATAATTGTATTCACTAAACGTACCAATCAAAATCCAACGTCCAACTGTTACGTGTAATACAACAAATACTCATCTCGCAGTTTACTGGCACTAACTAGTTCCCAATAATGCGTGGGAGTTAAACAACCTGTTATCAATTTCCTTCTCTATAATATGTGTCCTCAACGTTTCGCCGTTTATTATAACACTAGCAACTTCATAGAACTATGCATGTCTCACACGCGATGGCGAGTGAAATGTGGCTGCTGCAACCGAATTGGCGTGAGGTCACTCTCTTCTTCGCAGGTCACCAGGCGTACTTTGACGTAAACACGAAACCATTGTTCACATTAACTTTATTTCCCTGCTTTTGCCGCTAATCCGTTTATCTGGCGAGCAGTACTTGCGTTGTCTTCAAGTTTTTTTTGTCGCTGAGATGCTGTTCCAGTGGCTGTTCCCGGTACTGTGCGAACGCAGCAGAATTCAGGGCCAAGTCAATTTCGCCTCAGCTTTGCGGCACCTGGATACTGCATATTCTGTTCACGCTACGTGGTGGTACGTGCCATCAATCTGGTGTTTTTACTTCACTTCAGCCAGAGTGTAGGGTGTAGGTGCCCGACATAACTACACCGTCATGTAAAATTGGTGGCTCAACACGCTACAAATTGAATTAATTTTTTTTTTCAGACTTTGTAACCTTGCTGAACAGCGGGTATGAAAATACCCGCAAATCAATTAAATCCTTCGAATTAGAGAACCTCGCTTCTTCCAAGCCTGGCGAGTGCGTGAACTTACACTAGCATAGCAACAACTACACGAAGAGTTGACTCTAAACACGTAAGGGTTAGATAACAGTTTAATCTTTGGTAAGTCACTAAACAAGCATTCAAGTGTATTTATTTTCTCGGAAACAAATACATTGTTACCATAATTTTTACAGGTTAAGTCCTAAATGTAGAATCACACTGTGTAGTTTTCATTTTTTAATTACATGACATTGAATGATAAAAATAGAAAGAATTTAGTGAAACATTTACGAAGTTTGACAACTTCACTTCAAATTTGTGAAAATATATTGACAGATGACTGGGAAAATTCAAAGGTAAAGTCCAAACCAATCGAGTTCTGATAATGGTCGAGCACTAAGGTCGACTTTAGCTTGCTCACGACGTTGCTTCATCGGACAAAGCGTTCAGCTGGTGTCAATGTTATCTTCGAGGACGTCTCTCAACACACCTCTACTGACCCACTCACTAACACGTCCTAGTACCAAGTACACTCCACCGACGACTGTAGGCTAGCCACCTAGAAGATTTGCGTATTTAAGCAAGAATCAACTGCTCATTGGCTGCACGCTGACGCAGCGTTATCACGTGTTTGTGCCCACATTTAGTTTCTTCTTTGTCATTGGCTGAGCACACTCCAGGGGGCGTCAGATAGATAAGTCATGAACAAAGTCTGCACGAATTACTAGAGACTGGAAAAATTCGCGGGATCACTGACATGTAGGCTAGCCTCCAAGAATATTTGTGAAATCGTGCAGACAGCAGCTGTTTATTAGCTGCTCGCTTACACAGTGAAATAGGCCTGTATTCAGTTACAGTTTTATTATTGGCTCAGCTACTTCCAGGAAGTGTCGAGTAAGTCAACATCCAATTGTGAACGTGATACAGCTCTATAGTTTCTGGATCTCTAGCTTGCTCCTAAAAGAAAACGCGAATTTTTCAGGTCTCTACGAATTACTGTTGTTGGAATCACAGCTTGTGCTCAAAGAGAATCGCGTATTTTTCATTTTCCTACAAATAACCTTTTTCTTCGACGTCAGAAATTGCTTTCATGACCTTCAGCTATAGCCTATACATGCATTCCGTTCCCGAAGCGACCAATGATCTGCTATATTCAGGCGCGCAAATATGAAAAAAAAAAAAAAAACTGTGGTATATGAAACAGTCGTTGACACACTGGGATTAAGTCTGGATGGCACCCCACGCCCGGAGTTCTCAACCAAGTTGTTTCAACTGTATTGCTACGTTTACATAATATATGGGTGACAGTAGCTGTGTACAGCTGCCTAGGTCTATACGTGCCGCTTTGGTACTAGTACTTCAACTAACATGCGAAAAAATGTTAACATATCAGTGTTGCCGCATCCATGATTTACTACATAAGGAATGCTGTAATAAATTATGTTGATGTTGTATAATACTGGACATTGGGTATTAGCAGGCAACTGTACCGCCTTACAGGGACTTCCCGGTGCATCAGTTCTTCTTAAATAAAAAAAAAATATCTAGTTGACGACCACGAAACACCACTTCCGTGTTTGCTTATAGTTCGTAATTTACCGTTCTCGCAGTTAAACACGCATACGCATAACATTGATGTATTGAATGAAAAGGACACGGAAATTATAATTATAGATGTAGAAATGTTTTTTCGCAACATTTATTTTATCTCCCAATAAATGCATTAAACTAATACGTAGTAGGGACCTAATCGTTTCGCAAAACCGTACTTATTCATAATACTTTAACCGCTTGAAACTACAGAAGAGTTTAAACAAAGTTTGATAACCGAAGCAGTACCTTTCTTCGTTCGGTTATGGATCGGTTATGGACAAACAACTTTGTAAGTGTTCAATTACCTTTGCAGTCAAGACAGATTTTTATTAGTTATAAAACATAAATTTAGTGAAAACCCATATCAATTTCATCATGTTGTATAATTTTTTTATCGAGCAAAATATCTAATGGATAAAGTAGTTTTTGGGTAGGTTGTGATTTATTATTGAGAAGATCACGTTTCACTACAAACGACCATTGAAGAACACAAAAATGATCATGCAGTAGACCCCACAATTAGGAGAACTTTTTGGAACCATATTTAATAATGAACAAAGTTTCCAAAAAGCACATCAAAATTTTAATAATAAAAATAATTCAAAAATTGAAAACCTATTTATACAATTCCTTACATTTTCACTGCCTTTCGTATTTCTTTAAAGTAACGGCACACAAGATCTGTAGCGTTATTCAATAATGGTATTAATAGCTATTTCATTAAATCACCAAATGCTGTTCACTGCAAATTAATCACATTTAAGGCTGTTTCAACTTGTTATATATATTAGTAATTAGTGTTCATGTGACCTCATACATTAACTTTGGAAGCAATAAGAGCATTCACACAAAGATTAGTTCCATAATAGTTAGGGACCCTGTTTTTTCGCGAAAAGAATTTTGCCCTAGTTTGTTTCAGTGCCTTTACGTGCACATCTATAGTTATGCTACATGGTTATTGGCAGCGTGTCTGTGTGAAGAGCCGTGTCTCATTTGACTGAGCCAATTACAAAAAACATTCCTGCAACTCCACACGTCTGTGATTTGCCGGTAGAATCCCAAGGTTTGTGACAGTTAAAATATCCTATCGCTGACCACGAAGCAGAACTGCAGATGTGCTCGTAAGGCACGGAAACAAAGTGGGGCAAAATTATTTTCGCGAAAAACAAGGGTCCCTAATAATAGTATATCAATATGTGCTATTTACACAAAAATATAATGAAGAGAAAACTTTACTAGAACCATTAAAATGGCTCACTTTACATATCTAGTTAACAGTAACTTTACAGGAAATGTATAGTTTTCTCTTCATGTATAAATTGTCGGCAGAAACACCCCTCACATTTCTGAAGGAAATAAGACAGCGACGTTAGAAGGCATGATAAACTTTTTTTTAAAGTTGGACCAGCACCGTAGGCCACTAACTATACAAAAACTTACTTGTACAACTGCAAGTAGTTTTGAAATTTATATTATCCAAACGACTACCTCACTTTTCTACGCACTTCAGAAATCTCTCCCTGTAGTTCAACATTACTCTCCTAGTCGCTGCGGACAGAGCGAAGTGGCGCAATGGATTCGCATTCGGGAAGAACCGGGTTCAATGCCCGGCTAAGACCATTTTGATTTTGGTTTTCCATGGTTTCCCGAGATCACTCCAGGCGAGTGCTGAGCTGGTTCTTTAACAAAAAATACCATGGCTGAATCCTCTTCCAGCCCCTGTCATTGTACAAAGTTGTGTGTTACTGTTCCCAATGTCCTCGTTGTCAACAAGACGTAAAGCCTACTAACGTAATGTATATGCGTCGGGTGGTATTGAGGCCATTCTGGACAAACGGCTACATTCAGGTCGCCCAACGCTCACAGTTTACGTTGGTAGATTTTCACATTCAAGTACCCAATCCCCCCTCCCCCTTGCTGTTTGTGCAATGGCACCACCTTTCTGGGAAAATATTTCGGGGATCCGTACGTTGTTGAGTTTGGGCTGTGCAGGTGAGAGGGTTTCACGCCTCTTTGACAATGAGGTCTTAAGAGCCGTTGGGCTGTGGAGTGGGTGTGTAGAGCAACGGGTAATTTTTGACATGACGACTGGAAACCAGTAATAAATAGGAATATAATTCATGTGGATTTCACAAGCTACCTGCTGGTACTGTTGGAAGCCAATGTTATGTATAATCTACTGTAGCCAGTGTTTGTATAGGACTGAGAAGTCTAGGCTGTAGCCAGACGAATCCGCTGAATGCTTCGGTGTCTGGGAAATGTATAGTAAACGGTCAGCCCTACTCGTTCAAACTGTACTAACTATATATAGTGTCTAGCGTTATTTTATAAATTTTAATAAATTTGTAGGAATTTCTGCAGCACTCTATAATTACAGCCCCGGATTTTTGGTGAAAAGAATTCTTCACAAAGATATGCACACCTGCAGTACTGCTTCATGGTCAGTGATTGGATACTATGAACTACCAGCATCTTGTGGTTCTACCCATAAATCACATACATGCGGTGTCGCAGTAGCCATATTTTCATAGCGGCAGACATATGAGCAACGCAGAAGAACATTTCCTCAATGGCGATGAAGAATCGTCGTACATGTGCACGTAAGGCAATGAAACAGGTCGGTGAATAATTATTTTTTACCAAAAATCAGTGTTTCTACCTATAGGAATAGTATGGCCACGTTGAGATGAGCAAGCTATTTGAGCGGAGCGCATACTAATCTGTGTTATTTTCCTGACGAAATGAATCCCGCTGTGACGCAGTGGGGAAAGTGAATTTTTAGCGCGTCACACGGACGTGTGAGAGCGGTAAAGCCACGTACATTTCAGAGCGCTCGACACTTCTCGGGCACGTCAATCACCGAGCCACCACCCCGGTGAGCCATTACACCTCGCTTCAACCCCTGTCACGCAGTTGGACATTCGCCACGTCCACCAGGGGGTGGTGACCGCTGACGTCCGCCCGCCCCGGCTAATGGCAAGTGCTCGTCTACCGCTGACAAAACTCGCGTGTTTCATACTCTCCCTACTATACGCTCTTCACTGTTTGATGGCCACTTTAAAAAAAAAAAAAAAACTCCTCGTTAGGTTCTGTTCTCACACTGTACTCACACACTACCATGAGCCTAATTACTAGAGCTACGATTCTGTGGCGATAAGATTTTTGCATCATTTGGTTTCTATTCCTTATGTGCGTGTCTACACTCTAAATCTGAATTAGTGAATATTCACTGATTGACGCCGATAGATGGAGCAGTTTCAACAAATTGAATCAGTGAGAGACCACTGTGAAATCGGTGACTATTCACTCATTCAGATAAAGAGTGCCAACATTCTACAAGTTAATTAGTGAATGTCTACAGATTTTCAAGTAATTTTTCACTGATTCAATTAGTGATAACTGTTCTTTGAAAACAACTGTATAAAAACAGAGAATATTCACTGATTCACTTGTGAGATGTTGGCACTCTTAAAGTAAATCAGTGAATATTCACTAATTAAAGAGTGACTGTTTTCAATGATTAAAATTGTTGAAATTGCTTCATCCCTTAGCGTGGATCAGTGAATATTCACTAATTCAGATTTAGAGGGTTCATTTTTGCTTCATGGTTAGAGATGGTATTTATACGGACGTGAAAAATGTACATTTTCTTTTAGACACAAGCTAACATTTCAGCAACTGTACGTTGGTATCACTTTCGCGATTGGCTCTTGACTTATTTGACACCTCCTGAAAGTCGCTGAGGCAACAGCAAACATGCAACTAAACGCTCGCCCATTTCACCGTGGAAGCGAGCAGCTAATGTACAGTTGCGGTATGCTTCATTTCACACATATTCTTGGAGGCTAGCCTACAGGATAGTCAACACCCGAATTTTTCCAGTCCATAGGGAGTTATTGTCTCTATAGATAATGGTTTATCGCGGGAAAATTTGACTTTTTGCTGGATTTCATCACACGTTGAGCTTACCAGAAGATTACTGGTTTTAGCATTTGCTTGGCTCTGTTACCCTATTTGACCGAGCCAATAATACTTCCAATATTTGATGCCTGTTATTGGTCTGCAGACAGCTACGCTGTGTCCGAAGTATATCACCGAATCATATATGTTGCAAGAGACTACAGTGTTTTCAAGGGCATGTTGGCACAAAATATTTTCGCGATATACAATCATCTCTAATTATTAGAGATATGCAAAATTTGCGTTATCATTTGGTAGCAGACTAAACTTCACTTTCCTATACATAACACATCATAATCTGCGATTCAATTGGTCACCAACTTTTATGTGATGTCATTTGCTTGTCTTACGACTTTACATAGATTGGCCTCTCTACCGTGCAAGCATTCTCCGCGGCAAGTCACGACAATATCGGCCAGCGAGAGACTTCGAACGAGCCTATAGTCACTTGGAGTCTAAGCTGTCAGAAAATAACGTCAATTTTGCACGTCTACTAATTATCTCATACTTTTCTACTGGAAAATTGGTGCCACAATAACCTTATTCTGACTGGCACAGTCAAATGGGAGACGTGTCTGAACAGAGAAACGCTGCCAATAACCATGAAGCACAGCAGACGATGTGCACGTTTGAAAGTTTTATTTCTCGACAACCTCGTAGCCCTGCTAATTACTTTAGTAATGGGTTATCATAATGCCGCCAGGGAAATGTTAGGTACGCACACGTGTAACTAACATAAAATCAACCTGACATATATTGTAACATTCCTGTACTTTTATGGAAAATTTATTTTCCAGTAAATAAAATGTAAACTTGCGGCATTGGTAAGGAAAATTCACATTCGCCATGGTGAAATTTACCTGACTCGAATGGGAAAATTTTTCCTCGTTACGTATAAAGTAAAACTCAAGTTTAATCAATTTAAAGTTACATTCCGATAATAAGTGCCACGGACTACTAAAAATTGGTCGAATGGTTGCATGTTTGCTTTTTCTTTTAATACTCGGACATTTCAAGAAATAAGGAACTTCAAAGGAACACGCTGATGAAAAGACATAAAATATTGGCTTGCTAGATTAAAATAATTTTTCAGGTTTTCAGAAGACTTGTTCTACGAAGTGTCACTGTTGAAGTTGAAAAGTAGTATTCTGAGAAATATTTCTTCTTTTGATTTTGCAAATTTTATAAAAATATTTTCTTGCTCTTATTAAAAGGAATAAAGAATTTTTGCTGGGTTTACAAAACGCATATAATAATACTTATTATTAGCTATCAAAAATACATTTCTGCAGGTAAGAAATTAAATCTATTTAGAACGCATTTGTACATTTCAAATAGAACTGAGAAACAAAAACACCAAGTAAGATATAAACATATAATTTATAATTCTTTGAAATACGTGTAACAAAAAACTGATTCGTTAATTTTAGTAACTATTTACTGCATATTACTTAGGCCTGTATAAACTTCTGATAAAGTACAGAATATCTCCATAACTATAAATAAATAATTATAATTTACTGTAGGTTTTATAAGCAAGCTGTATTGTAAGAGC